>VMDO01024416.1:0-29795 GCA_007922755.1 Pedetes capensis
TAGGGGGTCGAACCCAGGGCCTGTGCATATCTTGTAAGCACTCTACCACTGAACTGCAACCCCAGCCCTCCTTTTAAATTTTTTATCTTGAGACCAGGTCTTGCTAAGTTGCATAGGCTGCCTCTGGCCTCAAACTCGTGATCTTCCTCCTTCTGCCTCCCAAGTCACTGGGTTCACAGACATGCACCACCACACATGGCCTTGACTGAGAGTTTTTGTTGCTCCACACTCTCACTAGCATTTGGTGTACTCAATGTTCTGTACTTTGGCATCCTGATAGGTATAAAGAAGATTTAATAAGATCTCAGCTTCCCAGTTGTAGGCATAATACTAGTTGTTTTAATCTTTAAATAGTTTTTATGATTAAATAACCAGAAACATCTTTTACTTTAGCAGAATCACTTATCATCATGGTTAAGAGCTAAAATCATCCTTTCACTATTAAATAATCAGTAGTCTTATTACATGGAAATAAACCATTACAACAGAAAATATTGCTTTTTCCAATCAAAATAAGTGTAATTTACACTTCTTTGCTTCATCTTTCCTCTAATGCCTGTATTGCCACACCCCATAAAGCAACAGAAGAAACAGTGGTATACACGACTGAGAGAGTAATGATTTTAGTGATGTTTTAGGGAGTAAAAAATGGAAGAACAGGAAGATGTAGTGATAAATCCATCAAGAGGCAAAGAGAGCTCTAAGAAGAGATTCCTTTGGCTCTGATTCAGGGAGGAGAAATTATCAGCTACATCCACTATTAATGTCTGAAGCCTTCACAGATGCATTTAAGGGGGCTAAATGACATCTTAGAAAATATTCCTTGGGCAGAAAACAGGAAGCCTCTGTAGCACAATGGGCTACAGTTTCCTCTCCTTCAACTCTCCTTCAGAAATTAGGGCTGAGGGTGTGGCTCAGTGGTAGAGCTCCTGCCTAGCTTTTATGGGGCTCTGGGTTCCTTCCGCTGTGCCACCTACACACAACCACACACAAACACATACAAAAGAATTGAAATTGATGATGTTGTTGCTGTTGGGTGCCACTGAGTCGAATCCAACTCATAGTGACCCTCATAGTGTTTTCCGCCCAAAATTAATAATAATACACATTATCTTTGCTCCTCTATTATATAAAAAGTAACAATTTCTTATCAAAAACAAGGCAGGAGACTTTATGAATGTATTTGAGAAAGTGAAAAATGGCCAGTTCAGTATCAGGTACCAGCCATAGGAAGGGAGGATGACATTATGAGGTAATCCACACATGGCACTGCAATGGCATGGAAAACAGAAGCACCTCAAGCCCAGAGGGTTCTGCGGAAGTGGGTCCAGACGTATGGCTCCTTAGACTGCTGTTTCAGCCATTAGGTGATTTCCTAAAAAATAAGAATCCTAGTATTTTCACAGGTTGGGGTTTAGCTCATTTGGTAGAGCACTGCTCTGCACCCTCTGAGGCCCTGGGTTCAATCCCCAGCACCACAAATGCAAGAAGGACTTGGCAGCGCACTCCTAAAAGAATTGTGAAACAATCACCTATTGAAAACCCAATAAATAGCAGAGAAGCATTGACAGTGCCGGCCATGGCACAGTGTTCGGTAGTATTTTTTTCTGTTGTATATAGGGTTGGACCCAACTCTATGGCACCTAACAACAATAAAACAACAAATATTTTGACAGGGCTATTTCAGACATAACCTGACCTGGATAGTAATGGTTTTTTGAGAAACAATTACTTCCATATAATCAGTGCTCCATCCTGATATTGGAATCACTTTGGGGTAATCATAACAAATAGTGTGTTTTTCTTGGAAAACCAAGAAAAGTTATGTAGAAATCCTCATTCCACTGTGGTCTGTTTATTGAGTCTTTGTAAGATCATTTCAATATAGGGAATGTAAAAAAATTTTAATGGGTGATATTGTATTTCTCATAACTCCCATTCCTATTAAAAATAATTAGAATTATTTTGAAATGTTTGCACGCCTACATAAGTAACTTTTGACAAAGTTATTCAACAGAACTTGAACTAGAAAAATAAGTTCTGGTCAATAACAATGAGAAATCAATGTGGAGACATCTCAGAAAACTAAAAATAGAATTGCCATATGACCCAGCTATACCATCCCTGAGAGTATACCCAAAGGGAGACAAGTCATCATACCACAGAGACCTGCATCTCCATATTTAATGCAGCAATCTTCACAATAGCAAGAATATGGAACCAACCAAGATGCCCATCAACAGAAGAATGGCTAAAAAAATTATGGTACATATATACAATGGAATATTACTCAGCAATAAAAAAAGAATGAAATAATGTCATTTGCAGCAAAATGGATGGAACTGGAGAATATCATCTTAAGTGAGTGAACACAGGCTCAAAAAGAGAAATACTTTATATTTTCACACATATGTGGGAGCTGAATCTTGCTTAAAGGAGAAAAATCCTATACATAAGTAAATATATAAAAATGCACAATTAAATTCACAAAGAAGGGAAAATATAAAGAGTAGAAAGGAGAGAGCGGACCAGCAAAGGGAAGCAAATGTTGTGAAAGGTGGGAAGGGGAAGAAAAACTATGTATAGTGATAAATGGGGAGAGCATAATCTTAATGTAAATGATGCAACTTCATGAGTACATGGGGAAAACGGGAATATAATGCATATATGCATATGAGTTTTACTACATATTAGTCAAAAGTTTCTACAAACTTTGTAAGTTGATGAAAGTGTAACCAAAAGTGATGTAATAGTTGCATAATGGAAGAAGCAAATACTGTATTACTCTGTACCCCACCAACATTTATCAATAAAGGGCGGAAAAAAAATAATGAGAGTGAACTTGCCCAAAATGGCAGCCACATAATGGGATACCAAGTACTGCTTGAATCCATGAAAGCAACACATAATTCATCTTTTCAACTAAAATTGATTTCTCAGAGGAGTAAATCAGGACAAAATCATTTGCAAAAGCCATACAATGGTTTTACTATTTTGTTTTTAGTAGTTCATAGTTTTCTGGGTGCTGAACCTTCAACTTCTCAAGATGTTAGTTTTGTCTATTAGAAACTACACATTTTAGAATTTAATGTAAAAATTCTAACACAACAACAGACTACTGGGCCTAATTTATTTCATTACCTTTCTTACAGGACAAACCAGAAGATTTATGAAATCTACCTAAGAGATTAACCAGACTTCCAATGCTCAGTCTATGATGTATGTAAGGGAAATCTATAACTTCCATCTGGTTATAATAAAAGTAAAAGTTAAACCCAGAGTTTTATGGTTACTTTAAAGAATAAAATCTTTTATATAAAATAAGAAAAGTGAAAGCCAGTTTAGAGAGGTTAGTCTAAAATCCCTGAAATAAATGTGAATTTCTTTTAGTTTGGAAATAATGATAAACTATGACATGTAAATCATTAAAATATTTTCTTCTTTTGTACAAATCACAATTCTGTACCTTTTAGCTCAGACCTGCTACCTTGTCCCATGGCCTGGAATTTACCTCTCATGCAACTACCCTCAGTTTCCTTCAACTTGAAATTCTAAAATTGGCTTGGAAGTCTTCTCCAACTGGCCCAAGACATGAGCACATACGTAGTTTTCTTTCTTAAGAGGAATTTTCTGTTTCCCAGTGAACAATTACCTAAGCATACTTTAAGCACTACTGAATACATCTGAGGTTGGTGTTTTTGAAGAGGCTGTGTATTTGGCCAAATTTCCATTTCATAGAATTCCTTATGCTGAAGTGTTTAGTCTTTTCTCACTAATTTGTTCATACTTGAGTATAAATTCCAAAAATAACTTATTACTTCTCTGAAGGAGATTTACAAATTGATGGATGGGAGAAGTCACTTGTTTGTTTGTTTGTTTTTGAGCTAGTCTCAAACTATGAGACTCAAGTGACCTCAGCCTCACAAAGTGCTGAGACCACAGGCATGTGTGTCCCACCACAACTGGCTCCCATTCACTCTTTAAAGGTAAATGGATATTGCAAAAGACATATTACTCTAAACCCCAACATTTGTTAATAAAATAGATGCAAAAAATATTTGGAACCCATAATAAATGCTATGCTCTTCTAGTTTCTGCCTATAGCTGTACCATCTTGGCAACCAATCCCATCAGATCTAAGCAGGGTCAGGCCTGGTTAGTACTTGGGTGGGAGACCACCTGGGAACACCAGGTCCTATAGGCTTGGGAGAAGGACCTGGCAACCCATTCCCAAAACACAATCAGCCAGTGAAAACCCTATGAGTAGCAGAGAAGCACTGACAATAGTGTTGGGCATGGGACTGCATCAGGTAATGTTTCATCTGTTGTATATAAGGTTTCTATGAGTCGGACCCTACTCCACAGCGCCTAACAACAGCAACAACAACAACAATGTTCTAGTTTCTAAACACTGCATACAGAATATAAGTTTTGGAAAATCATAGGCAAAACATTAGAAGATATTTAAAGTTTTTTCCATAATCAATTAATGTGGGAGAAAGTGAACTGGGCATGGTTATGCACACCTGTAATCCCATCACTCAAGAGGCTGAGGCAGGAGGATGGATGTGAATTCAAAGCCAGTCTTGGCCACAAAGAGAGACCCTGTCTTAAGGAGAAAAATAAAGGAGGAAGAGGGGGAGGAGAAGAGAAGGAGGGGGAAGAAAAATGGGAGGGACCTGGTTAAAAGAAGATATAAAAGACTTCTTTATCGAGGCCATCTCAGATTCCTTCTGCACCCATACCTACCCTAACTTACCAAATCTGTCATTGAGTGTAAAAGTGCGAGACTCTAAGTGTTTGCTCAAAGACCAAAAGAAGAAAACATAATGGTCAACAGTCACAGGTGACAATTGTAGGCCTTCCCATATTCATGAAGGAGGAATTATAAGAACTGTGACAAGGAGGGCACAAAGTAATGAGTTAAGAAAAGGGATGTAGATCTTCAGACTGAAACCAGGTTTGAAATCTTAGCCACTTCACCATGGGACTTCCAAGATACCAACACTGAAGTGGGAAAAATCCTCAAAGTTCTCTGAGAGAAAAGAATGGCTTTACTACAAAAACAAGAATCCTGCAGATAGAAGACCCATATAACAAAAATTTATAAGTTCTGAAAGTAAAGGATGTTGAAACTATATTTCTATTCCTGGCCAACATTAACTCAAGTGTGAGAGACATTTTCAGGTCCTCAAGGACCCAAAAAGTTTGGCCCTACAAATCTCTACTAAAAACAAAACAAAACAGAATTAGATATGTAAATATGGCTCAGTGGTAGAGCACTTGCCTAGCATGCATGTCTGGCTTCAATCCTCAGCACCACGAAAATAAAAACAAAACAAAACAAAAAAAGGAAATCCAAGAGAAAGTATAAGATACAAGGAAGAATAATAAACAGGAAAATCAGTAAAATATATAGTTAGGAACAAATAATTGCTGGTTGTTTAAATGAAAGAATAAACAATAATCTGCAGCCAAAATCACTTTTGATCACTGTATGGCAGAAGGTTGAGAGAGAGAAAATAAGTAGCTTCCCTATGTCACCATTAATCCATTAGAAATTTCAGTGTAATAATAGTTACAATGGCAGAAAGTTGTGCAATATCCAAAGGAAAGAAGAAAGAAAAACTAAGTAATCTGGAAGATACACTGTGCTGAAAATTACAAAAGAAAACTTGAGGAGATGGGAAATTTTACTATGTGTCTTTCTAGTCATTTTTACGATGAAAATGTCAACTGCTTCTAAATTAAAGAAGTATCATGAAATCTCAACAAAAATTCTAACAAGTGTTTGACTACAGGTATGATATAAGTGAATCAGTGATGTTCCAAGGTGAGTGGATAAGTGAAATATTAATTTTGCTGGGGACAGAGCTCAGTGGTAGGATGCATGTCTAGTATGAGCAAGCCTGCATTTGATTGCCAGCACCAATCACCCTCCAAAATAAATGTTGTCAAATTGCTCCCCAAGAGTGCTACAAATGGAGGAGAATTTGTTTCTCCATGTTCTTTGTATTTAATTGTGTTACCAACCTAAAAATACACATACCCACAACTCTTGGCCAATTCTAATAAAGTATAGATTATCTTATTGTGGTTTTATTTCATTATATATGTTCAGAATGACACAATTATAATAACAAAGTATATAAAAGTATATAATGTATATGTAGGATATCTAAGTATACATTAATATGTGGATGAAATACATATGTTATACCCATAAAGTGGAACACAATGCAGCCATGGAGGAAAAACTTAGGTGTATAGATATATAATATTATTCAAAATATGTTTAGATAGAAAAAAATATGGTTAAAATACTATTTACACTATGAGCTTCTAAGTGGACATTTGGGATAAAACATACCAGGCCACAGGTAGTCTTGTGACATGTCCCCTAATGAGCCAGTACCTGTCATACACGACCAACAGTGAGACCTGCATGTCAGGGTATAATGAAGGTAGCATTCCAAATCAGTAGCGAGAAAAGGAACAATTCAATGAATGGTTTGGGAACATATGATTCTACCACTGGAAAATATATATAACCTTTATCCCACCTTACACCACACACACTATAATAAGTTCTAGATGAATTAGGGAATGAAATACACTAATCTCCAGGTAATGATGGCAGATAAACCTCCTCCATCCACATTTGCTCCTTCCCCAAATCTCAGTCAAATGATAGTTAAGGGATATTTTGAAGGAAGAAATGTACAAAGAGACAGCAGCAAGATTTTGTGAAGCTAGAAAGCGGTTTTGATGAGTAAAAACTGACTCATCAGAACTTGGAAAGCTGAATTTGAAGGCAGCAGTGGGAAAGCCCAAGAAGCACCTGACTTACTATCCAAAATCTCCAAAGGCTCACAAATTGTGAACACCATAGACCTGCAGGAGTAGGGAAGGGCAGACTGTAAGGCAGAAACTTGGTCTCAAATCTGTGTAGTGGGGTTAGAGGTATAGCTTGGTGGCAGAACTCTTGCTTAGCATGCTCAAATCTGTGTAAGGAGCAGTTTGAGACATATATTCCATCCACTGTTCCTTACACATAAGGAATGTCTCCCCATCTCTCACAGAAAATTGCTTTATTCTCAGAAGAGGGTAGAGCAATACCTGACAATGTCAGAGCACTCCAGCTAGTTTGAGCCAGGGATACTTGTCCTTCTTGCCCAAGAAGAAGACTGAAACTGTATTCTTGGGTGAACTTGGATCAGTCCAAGAGAAAGGACTTAAGTGCATTAAAAACAGGGTTTCCCCCCAAAGCCAATTCATCCAGATGAGCCTGCAGTGAAGACCACTGCACACAGAGGACTCTCAAATATCAGCACACAGCCAAGAATCGCAGGACATTTGAAGAAATCCACTAAAGTGAAGGATGAGAGGGAAACAAACAGGAAAGGACACTGGGAGGAAATGGATTGTGTTGGGAAAAATAAATCTTTAAAAATTGCCTTTTTCACAGTTAAACTTAGAGAAGAAGGGATAATATAAAGAGTAGAAAGGAGGAGGGAGGGAACTAGCAAAGGGAAGTGAAGATTGCGGAAGGTGGGATGGGGAGGAGAGTCAATGTAGAGGGATAAAAAGGGAGAGGATAATCTCAATGTAAACAACACAACTTCATGAGTACATGGGAAAAATGGGGGAACATAACCCAAATATGCATATGAGTTCTACTACTTATTAATCAAAAGTTTCCATAAACTTGAAATCAACTTGTAAATTGATATAAGCATAACCAAAAGTGATGTCATAGTTGCATAATGGAAAAAGCCAATGCTCTATACTCTGTACCCCACCAACATTTACCAATACAGGGAGAAAAAAACCACTGCGTTGGGGGGGGGCTGATTTGTTGTTGTTCTTGTTCTTGTTCTTGTTCTTCTTGTTTGGTTTTGTCTCAAGTTTTTTTCCCCAAGTTCTTTGAGGCAAGGTCTTGCTGTGTAACTCAGGCTGACCTGGAACTTTTGATCCTCCTGTCTCAGCCTCTTGAGTGCTGGGATCCCAGGTGTGCATCATCATGTCCTAAAAAATTCAAATGCTCTTTGCAAGGCTAAGGAAAAAATGCTACAGCTCCGAAACACAAGCCTCAAAAACAAGAATTACATAGGAGCAGCTAGAGAACCATACATTTAAAATATATCAGAAAAGTCACTCTACATAGATAGATCTGACATTGGAATTAAGAACTCTTGTTCATCAAAGTATACTATCACAGGAATGAAAAGACAAACCACAGTGCAACAGAAAATATTTTCAATCTTATATCCAACAAACTACTTGTAACCATGATACAGAGAAAACTTCAATAAATAAATAAGAAAAGAAGATGCAGTCATGCATCGAGGCACATGCTTGTAATCCTAGCCACTCATGAGGCAGAGACAGGAGAATTACAAGTATGAGGCCAGATGCAGACTGCATAACTTAGGGAGACTTTGTTTGAAGGTAAAACATAAAAAAGTGCTGAGAGTACAGCTCAGTGGCAGAGTGCATGCAAAAAATGTGTGAAGCCCTGGGTTCAGCCCTACAGTACCACAAAAAGATTTAAAAAAAAAAAAAAAAGAAGAGGAAGATAGAAGACCAATAGAAATTGGACAAAAGATTTTAATAGGTACTTAACAAAAGAGAATATTCAAATGGGTATAAAAAGGGCTGAACTTTGGGAAAATACATATTAAACCCACAGTGATATGCCATCAACCAGAATGGTAAAATGAAAAAAACAACCCAAATATTAATGAAAGGATAAAAGCAACCATAATCCTCATTACTGGGGGAGGATAAGTTGGTAAAACCCATTTGGAAAACTGGTTGCCAACATCTACTAACACTAAACATATGAGTATTGTATACCCCCAAAATTCTGCTTCTCAGTATATATACTTCAGAGATACATATATGAGTGTATTAGTTGCCTTTGTATTACTGTGACAGAATGCCTAACAGAAACAACTTAAGTAAGGAAAGGTTTATTTAGGCTCATTGTTTAGAGGTTTGGTCCATAGTTGCTTGATCATGTGCACTTAGACAGAACATCATGGCAGAGGGAGCATGGGGCTTGTTGTTGTTGTTGTTGTTAAGTGCCGTCGAGTCAGTATCTGACTCATAGCAACCCTCTGTACAACAGGGGAAACACTATTGTCAGTGCTTCTCTGCTGTGCATAGGGTTTTCAGTGGCAGATTGATTTTTGGGAGGGGGTTGCCAGGTCCTTCTCCCAAGCCTACAGCTTCTGGTGTTCCCAGGCAGTCTTCCATCCAGGTACTAACCAGGCCCGACCCTGCTTAGCTTCCGAGATCTGACAGGATCGGATGCCACAGGGCTATGGCTGCAGGCTGGAGCATGGGGCAGAGGACATCTATTTACACCATGGTAAACAGGAGCATGGAGTGCTGAAGGAGTGAAAAGTTTTTGATATGTTCAAACACATTAGCACCATCTCTTCTTGGCCATATGTTCTGGAGTTCTGGGTTGGGTCTTCTCCAGGCCTGCTTATGGCATATTGGGATCTCCTTCTGTTGTGTCCTGGGGACTTTCTTCACCTCTCTTTTGCTTGGAATTGACTGTTTCCTAAATGCTTTATATATTCTTCTGTATCTTATTTCCTCACTTTGTCCAATATCTTCCCAGTTTCTGGAGAAAATGTAATGAAAAGTAATTTTTTTTTAACTCTTCATGTCTGAATATGTCATTATTCTACCTTCATATTTAATTGATAGTTCATCTGGGTATAGAAGATTATTTGGCCATTTCAATGTTGAAGATGTTCTTCCATTGTCTTTCAGCTTCCATTCCTGCTGCTGAGAATTGCAAGACTATTGCAATTCATATTCTTTGTATTTGACTTATTTTTCTTCTAAAGAAAGTTGTAAAATTATCTTTCTGTTCACAGAATTCTGAAATTCTAAGCTGGTTGCGGTGGTGAATGCCTATAATCCCAGCAGCTGAGGAGGTGGAGGTAGGAGGATTGCAAGTTCGAGACCAGAGGCACCCTGCATAATTTAGCAAGATCCTGTCTCAAAAAAGTAAAAAATGGAGTGGGCGGCCAGCTCAGTGGTCCAGCACTTGCAAAGCATGCAAGCGTGAGGCCCTGGGTTCAATTCCCAGTACCGGTACTGGGAATTTCTCGGAAATTCACTTTATTTGAAGTTGGCCCTCCTGAAGCTGATCATCTACTTTTTTATCTTTATCCCCCTATTCAATGGTCACTGTTTCTTCTTTGTAAGAAAGTGTCATATCTTCCTCATTCAATCTGGCTGGAATTTTTGTAAAGTAATTTTATATTGATATATGTTTTCCAATTAGAAAAGTGCACAAATATAAATGTATAATTCTATGAATTTTCAGAAAGTGAAAATATTCAAGTAGACAGCACCTACCTCTAGGAGAAGAACATTGACAACACCCTAGATACCTCCCTTGTGTTCTTTGTTACTCATTTCCTTAGGGAAATGTGTTAGTCAGCTTTTTATCACTGTAACAAAATACCTGAGATAGTGAACTTATAAGGAGGAAAGGTTTACTTTGGCTCACTGTTTCAGAGGTTCCAGTCCATAGTGATTGGGATCCCCAGGGGGATAGAGTGTACCCCAAATGTGGCTGACCATAGGAGCCCAACTATCCCACTTGGAGGACAGACCTCTCTCCTCCAGGGCCAGTGACCCTTACCCTACATCTGGATTACTTGCCCCCATTGAACCCTATTGGGTAAGATGGCAACTGGTTACCTTTGCCATATATCCAGGTATCTCACTCTTCCCAATTCCCATCAAGTAGGCCAAGATGACACCCAAGGTATGGTAGTATCTAAAGCCCTCCTTGTGCTCGATTGGTCATTTCTGATCCAACACTGTTCCCCTGATTGGCTGGCCATCAGGTCATATAAACTCCCGAGCTTAGAGCTCAACAGCCTTTCTGAATACCATCCAACAGAAGCTCACTGGGTCCTTGCGGCTCCTTCAGAGCCCAAGACCCATTTACTCGTCTGCCTAGCCTAGCCTTCAACCTTCATCTGACCAGCCTTCACCCTACTTCTACCTGCCTGCCACCTCTATAACTCCAGATGTCCCACACGGACCGAGAGCTTCAAGAGGCAAGACTCCAAGAGGCAAGACTCCAAGAGGCAAGACTCTGAGAAGCAAGTGCAGGGCCTCCAAAGTGGCGAAGCCTGCAAGCCAGAAGAGCAATGACACCTGGGAATCTCTGCCCCAGTGGCAGAGACAGCAGCTGAGCGCTTCCCTTCTCCAACTCCCTTTTCCCTTCTCCCTAATTCTACATTCCTTTCCCCTCCTTTGTGAATAAACCCCTGTCCTTTTATCCCTGCATGACACTCCATTCTCTGGCCACAGCCTTGCCACCTTGTGCATCATCAGGACATCCCCTACACACACTTCATCTCCACCCACAACACAGAGAGAAAGAAACCCCAGAAAGAACCTGACACATAGTCAGTGGATTCTGTTGTTTTGGGGCCCGAAGCAAGACAGAAAATACATGGCGGAAATGAGCTGCTGACCTCATGGAGCTGTGGAGCCAAGAGAGATAGGAAGGGGCTACTCCCAACATCCCCTTCAAGGGCACATCCCCAATGACCTAAGTTCCTTCCAGTAGACCCCACCTACTAAACGTTCCACTGCTTCCAGTTCATGCCACAGGCTGGGAACCAGGGCTTCAACACATGGTCCCTTGGGGGTCATTCAAATCCAAACTATAGCAGGAAACAACTATCTTTATTTCTAACATTATAAGCCAATTTAAATGAATATTGCGAATAGATTCAGTCAGTTATAAGAATTACATACTATAACCAAGTGAGGTGTATTCTAGGGACTCCAGTTTCATTCAATATTAAAAAATCAATGAGAGCCACTACATTAACAAAAGAAAATTCACATAATCATATCAATTGATACAGTAAAGCATTTGACAACATTTAGCACAATTTCATGGTAAAAAATTTCTTTTCTCAGAAAACTAGAGCAAGAGAGTGTGATGGTTTGGATCTTAAATGTCCCCCAGAGGACATTTGCCAAGGGAGCTAATGGGAGGTGGTAGAACCTTTAAGACTTGGGGCCTAGGAGAAGGAAGGTGGGGCACTGGGGAGTGTGCCCTTGAAGGGGATATTGGGAGCTCAGCCTCTTCCTCTCTTTCTCTTTGCTTCCTGGATACCATGAAAGGAACAAGTCTCCTCCACCACCTGTTTCCACTGCCATGATGTACTGTGCTTCCATAGCCCCCAAAACCACACAGCCAACTGTCCATGGACTGAAATCTCTGAAATAGACTTTTCCTACTTTTAAGATGTCTGTATCAGGTATTTTGTCACAGTGATGGAAAGATAACCAACACAGAGGGCAATTCCCTCAACTTGATAAAGAACACTTGAAAAGTACCTTACCTGATGGTGACAGATGGAATGCTTTGTCCTTAAGAAAAGGAACAAAGCAAGGATGTCCACTCCCATCACTCCTATTCAACACAGAGCCAGTCATTATATCCAGTGCAAAAGGCAAGAAGAAGCAATAAAAAAGCATATGGCTGTAGCCTATGGGCAGTATTTGTGTTCCATAAAGCTGCCACTTTGTTGTTGTAGGTGCCATCGAGCCGTGTCCAGCTCATAGCGTCCCTCAGAGGGTTTTCAATGGCTGATTGTTTTGGGATTGCTTCGTGAATGGATTGTCAGATCCAACAAAGTTCCCACAAATATTGAATTAGCAAAAGCTGAACTATTGCTCCAAAAGAAAATACATCTACATGTGTATGATCATTAAGAAAAGGAGGGCATTTAATACCACGCCCTGGAAACCCCCCCTTCTATTCCCAAGACTCTTGCAAAGCCAAGGAGACAATGAAAGCTGGCAGAGACCAGAACATTCAGACAAGGGCTCTCTGCAGGGCCGCATGGCTCCCTCTCATGCGTACTGGGAACTGGAGCAGACCAGCGTTTTTTCTCAGAGAACCTGCCTTCCCACCCACCCACTAAGTCAGCTATTCCTTGTAACACTGGTCAGAAGAGGACAAAGCAAGCTAGCAAGCTAATGATGTCATTGCTCATGTAGTATAACTTATAAAACCCCTGTCCCTGCGGTAAGCAGCGCTGTAAAGGAGCACTGGGGAGAGGAGCCGGGCTCTTGGTCCAGTCGGCCACTGCTGGACCTACCGGGCAGTGCTGTTGGCCTCTGTGTGCTCCATGGGGACCTGCAGAGCTTCTGTGGACCATCCCTACTACTAAGTTTATCTTCCCTAAGCTTATCTTCACTGCCAACACCTTTTAATAAACCTTATCTTCTGCACACTGTCTCCAGGTGTTTTCTTATTCTTTGGCCCTAGTGCAGGTGGGTTGTGGACATTACACCGCAGCTCCTTCCTCTGCCCCTGCAGAGTCAAACAACCCCAAATCAAAAGGGTGTTTTAAACTTGTGTCCCTCTAGAACATGTACAGACATTTTTCTGGCTATCACTTCCTAAACAATACAGTACAACTATTTACACAGCATTTAAATTCTAGTTGGTATTTCAAGCAATCCAGAGATGATTTAAAGTGCATAGGAGGATATTTGTAGGTTATATGCAAATATTAAGCTATTTCATATAAGAGACTTGAGCATACACAGATTCTGGTATCAAATGGGGGTATCATGGAGCCAACCCTTCAAGAGAATCAAGGGATGAATCAAGGGTGAGATTTCTGCGAGCTTCTGGTCACACCATTTTCATCAACCAAAATGCCATTTGTGTTATATAGGTTTATTTGCCAATGCTCTCATTATACAAGTTACTTGTCTATGATACTTACAAGAGGTTTTATAAAAAAATCTCCAGGCCTGTCTTGCTTGCAAGTTTAACATTTTTCATACCATATTGCTTTATGAAACATTCGAGCCAGCCAGTACTCCTCAGAAAGGTTTACCATGTTCCTGCCCCTGGGCCACGTGACTGGCAATGTCTTTGGCTTTCTGTCTCACAACAATGTAGTCCACTATATTTTTGAGTTCAGGGGGTTTTGGGGGCGGTCATGAGCCGTGATTTCATAAACCTATTTGCTTCACCATCTTTTTTGTGGTTGCAGTGTGCACTATAGATGGGACTTTTGCATTTTTTGGATCAGTCTCTCATGGAGATTGGCGAATTTCCTCTTTCTTTTTTGGAAGAATCATATTTTTGATTCATTAACATTGAACTCACGGCCAGCAGCTCTAAATATAACTCGTGCCTGAATGAGGCTTATCTAGCACACACATTTCCTCCATAAGGCACATCACAGACATCTGGTGCTTAGGTACCCGCCACCCTGCTTCAGCACTGTGCTTGGGGGACATTTTAGACAGAGAAATTACCAACACATAGCCCCCAATTGCAAACAAAACAAAAGTCCACGAATATGTCCATCTGTACTTCAAAGCTGACTACATTCCAGTGTGGATTCAAAGGTGGTAGCCACGCCAACCGCTTGAAAAGCAAATACTTTGCCCCTCACCCCCCTGCAGTTGCAGTCCATGTTGAAGACACACAGTAATTCAAGAAGAAGAACTCCTCAGATTGAGTAGTGTTTGTTTGTTTGTTGATCTTTTAATGTTGTTGTTGTTGTTGTTGTTGTTGTTAGGTGCGGTTGAGTGTGTCCAACTCATAGAAAACTTCATGGGGTTTTCAATGGCTGCTTGTTTCAGGATTGCCTTGGGAGTGGATTGCCACATCCTTCTCCCATATTTGCGGTGCTGGGAATCAAACCTGGGAACTTAGAGACTGCAGAGCAGGGCTCTACCAACTGAGCTAAAACCCAGCCCCTCAATGTTTTATGTTGTTGTTGTTGTTAGGTGCTGTCGAGTCGGTATCCGACTCATAGCGACCCTCATAGGGTTTTCAATGGCTGAGTGCTTCGGGATTGCCTTGGGAGTGGATTGCCAGGCCCTTCTCCCATTTCAATGTTTTATAGAAACCAAAGAATGAGAGTTGGAGATACCCAGCATGTGCACGACCCTGGGCCAACAAAAGAAGAAGAAGAATAGGAAGAAGGAGGAGGAGGAGGAGGAGGAGAGAAAGGAGAAGGAGAAGGAGAAGAGGGAGAAGAGAGAGGAGAGGGAGAAGAGGGAGAAGAGGGAGAAGAGGGAGAAGAAGGAGAAGAAGGAAAAGAAGACGGAGAAGAAGGAGAAGAAGAAGAAGAGGAAGAGGAGGAGGAAGGAGGAGAGAAAAAGAAAGAAAAGAGAAAGAAAAAATAAAGGAATAAAGAAGAAAGAGAAAGAAAGAAAGAAGATAGATAGATAGATAGATAGATAGATAGATAGATAGATAGATAAACGAAACCAAGGAAAGAATTTCATTAGACCCAATGACCTTTATGCAAACTATGGAGTCATGATGCATTTGTCTTGCAGTGAAAGACAAGTTAAATCCAACATGAGAAAGCTATGAGCTGGCAGGGAATATGCACAGTATGTATTTGTAAACACGTTTATTTTTTAGTGGGCATGAACCCAGGGCTTTACACATGCTTTACTAGTGGTCTACCACAAAGCTCCCACTGTGGTCCATTTTTCCGTCTTTATTTTGAGACAGGGTCTGGCTAAGTTATGCTGGCTGCCTCTAGCCTTGAACTTGAGATCCTCCTGCCTCTGCCTACCTAATCAAAGGGCTTAGAGGTGTGAACCATCGCACCCAGTACAAACACATTTTTGAATTAGAGAATCAGTTCAGTCACCAAGTATTCTCTGGGCTTGCACACTCTATCCTGCCTAGGGTGGAGCTAGGAAGGAAAGTACAAGGTTTGCTCCTCCTTCAGCAAAGCTCAGGCTAGTGGGGAGGACACGCCCATGAACGAGGGCTGAAAAGGGGTGCACTGCCAGTTTGGGAAGACACAACAAAAGAGCTCCTCCATTATTCTGGGAGAGTGAGGCCAGATTCCCACAGAATGTATTTCTATTGACATACAGTATATCTGGCCTGGGGTTCAGCTCCATTAGTAGAGCTCTGCTCCATACACTCTGAGGACCCAGCTTTGATCCCCAGCACTGCAAAAAAAGGGAGAAGGACATGGCAATCCACTCCCGAAGCAAGCCCGAAACAATCAGCCATGGAAGACCCTATGAGGGTTGCTATGAGTTGGATCTGACTCGATGGCACCTAACAACAACAACAGTATATCTAGGCCTCCTGGTAAGATTGAGGAACAAGTATGGAAGGGAGCCTACAGGCTCAGAGCACCCAAATCCAGGGGTAGATTGAATCAGACATATTGCACCTCAAGATGCAAATGGTACACCATGGTTGGCTCCTGTTATTGCGTATGATTTGTATATGATTGTATATGATTTTCTCCCTCCAGGATAGATATGAAGACCTGGATGAGGACAGAGAATGCACTTTCTGTCATTCTGACCGGCACCACTGAACTTTCCTCCAACACTTGACACCAACTGATTCCCCACCAGCCATGTGAGTGACCAGTTTTCTGTTGCACCATGCCTCAGGCCAGGAGCCAAGCTCACTGGCTCCTTCTCCCTCTGCCTGTGCACACCAGGCCTCCCCAGCAGGGTAATGTGACCTTTCCCAGGCAGTTCAGGATTCCGGGAACCCAAGGTCAGTTCTTCCAGGTCTGTGAACTGGAACTGTTAATTACTTCATGTGCTAGTGGCCAAAACACTCAGAGGCCAGCTCAGATTCAGGAAGAAGGGTCACAAATCCATCTCACCATGGAAGAAGTATCAAAGTATTAGCTTGTTGTTGTTGTTAGGTGCTGTTGAGCTGTGTCCAGCTCATAGCGACCCTCATGGGGTTTTCAATGGCTGCTTGTTTCAGGATTGCCTGGGGAGTGGATTGCCAGGTCCTTCTCCCATCAAAGCATCAGCAGCTGCTATTAATTCACCTCATGGAGTATATTTTTAAATAAGATTGGAAAGGCACTGATAAGGTATGTTCCATAATTGACTAAATAGGTTTCTTCTACTCTGTCCTAGAAGTTATCCAAAGAATACTAGCATCATATTGTTATCTTTTCTCTTTTTTCCTGATTATATGACTAATAGATGCTCAATAAATTCTTTGAACAATGTTTAAAAGCATAAGAAAAATCTGAAACTTACCAAGCTGATATCACATTAATGTGTAGGTTTCCATACTTATACATTGATCTCAGTGTACTGATACCCCATGCACAATTTTACAAAAATAGGATCATATTATGGTTACTGTTTCTGTCACAGATATCTTCCATTTATAGGTCTCTTTTTTAAACTCATTTGCACCCTGCTTCCCAACAAGTAAGCCCATTTCTTCCATGTGCATATAACCATATACTAACATACTAAAACATCCTTAGATGTTTCTGTTTTTTATATTTTGTCAGGAAGGATTATTATTTTATAAGTTTTTCTGCGTCTTGTTTTTCTCACTTACAGTTTGGAAATTCCTTGACACCCCAAGGTGTAGGTCTTACCCATACCTTCTAAAGGGTCACAACCTTCAAGGACTGGACATCCTACAATTAGTTAGCCCAACGGGCTTTTGTAAATTTTGGTAATTTTACAAAAATTACCAAAAATGATGGCAGAAGTGATGTGGAGAAGGCTATTCATTCACTACTGGCTTAACTGTGAATTGCCATACCTCTCTGGAGAGTAGTATGTATTAAAATTTAAAGTATATGTACTATAATATTGCTGATCTGCAGCCGTAGCCCTGTGGCATCCAATCCCATCAGATCTCAGAAGCTAAGCAGGGTCAGACCTGGTTAGTACTTGGATGGGAGACCACCTGGGAACACCAGGTGCTGCAGGCTTGGGAGATGGACCTGGAAACCCACTCCCAAAAATCAATCTGCCATTGAAAACCCTATGAACAGCAAAGAAGCACTGACAATAGCATTTCTCCTGTTGTACATAGGGCCGCTATGAGCCGGATACCAACTTGACAGCACCTAACAACAACAACAATAATACTGCTAGCCCACACTTGAAATTTTAGACAACAGCAATAGAAACACTGACGTAGAGATCTACTTAGGAATATTTATGTAGCATCATTCGACAAATACTATATGGCAGAATTCCTGAAAGTGAGGCAATTGCCCACCTACTGGGCTTGATCATTTAGACACTTTAGGGCAGAGATGCTCATCCTGAGTCCTCCCTGACCGCTGACTCTGTGAGAAGGAAACACACAGCTTGGTTCTCCACCTCTGAACCCACAGTCTCTCTGTGACTGCAGCCCACCTCCCGCCCACCAAGTACAAGTGTATGCACAGGACCAAGCCAAATGCAGAGGCCATGGTGACATGGGACACCTCCTCCAACAGGAGCCCAGCTCCCCCGAGCTGTGCTATTCAGGGAGAAGTTCCTGGGATGAGACAGGAATGTGGAAACTCGGGCTGCGCCTGAGATGGCATACTGAGCCCAAATCCCCAGCTAACAAGCCCTCCCTTTGCATATCGCTTTTTTTCTTGTCCTCTCGTTTACTTCCATATCTAAAATAATTGACTTATTTTATAACTGTTTGATTTATAACCTTTCAACACTGTCTGTTGGCTTCAAGTGATAAAATAATAGATTCTCCCTCTTTGTCTATTTTTTTGTTGCTTTAATGGAACACCACCTTGTCAGTCAACTTTCTGCCACTATAACAAATACCTGAAATAATCTGCTTATAAAGAGAACATGTTTATTTTGGCCAACAGTTTAGGGTTGCAGTCTACAATCTGGTGGACCCATGGCCCTTAGGCCTGTGGTGGCCTCTCACAGTGGGAGGGCTGACAGAACAAATCATTTCACCTCATGGCCAGGAAGGGAAAGAGAGAAAAGAGGAAGGGGTCAGGGTCCCCCAGTCACCTTTGAGGGCAGGCCCCAGTGACCTGACCACCTCCCACTAGGCCACACCTCTTAAAGTCTCCCTTCCATGGCACCCTGGGCTGGGGACTAAGCCTGTGACACATGGATATTTGAGAGATGCTTGAAGCCCAAACTATAGTACAGGCTGAGGGATCTGTTGAGAATAAAGGTTTGTGCAGCTCACCTTTCTGGGACCCTTAGTAGCTGCCCTCGGTGGGGATTCTCTGCTGGGCTCCAGGTGGCACAGAGGAGCTGACTCAGTTGTTAGGATCCCCAGGGGGATAGAGAGTACCCCAAATATGGTTGACCACAGGAGCCCCTCTAGCCCACTCGGAGGACTAATCTTTATCCTCCAGGGCAAGTGACCCTTACCCTATATCTGGGTCATTTGCTCCCATTGAATCTGATGGGGCAAGATCGCAACTGGTCACCTTTGCCCTACATTAGGATATCTCACTCTTGCTCCCTCCCATTGAGTGGGCCAAGATGGCACCCAAGGTATGGTAGCATCTAAAGCCCTCCTGGTGCCCGATTGGTCATTTCTGATCCAACCCTGTTCCCCTGATTGGCTGCCTATCAGGCCATGTAAACTCCAGAGTTCAGAGTTCAACCCTATTCTGAACACCATCCAAGAGAAGCTCATTGGGTCCTTGTGGCTCCCTCAGAGCCCAAGACCCATTTACTCGTCTGCCTAGCCTAGCCTTCAGCCTTCATCTGGCCAGGCTTCACCCTACTTCAACCTGCCTGCCACCTCTATAACTCTGGATATCCCGCTTGGACCAACTGCTTTGAGAGGCAAGACTCTGAGAGGCAAGCGCAGGGCCTTCGATGTGGCGAAGGCTGTGAGCAACGATACCCTGGAGTCTGGGCCCCAGCGGCAAAGACAGCAGCTGAGCGCTTCTCTTCTCCAACTCCCCTCTCCCTAATCCTCCGTTCCTTTCCTTTTCTTTGTGAATAAACTCCTGTCCTTTTATCCTGTGTGTAATGCTCTGTTCTCTGGCCACAGCCTCGCCACAGGGTCCACTGTCAGGGCGCCCACTTCCCTACTTCCATCCACAACACAGAGGGAGAGAAACCTCAGAAAGAACCCGACACTCAGGCTCTCTGCCCCTCCTGTAAAGTCCCTAGTGCATCATGGGGCCTTCCTTCAGGACCTCACCTAACCCTGGTTATTGCCCAAAGGCCCCACCTGCAAATGCCATCCACATAGGAGTTTGCAGATTAAGTCTCCAGCACAGGAATTCTGGGAGATGTGTTGGGATCATCCTGCATCCCAATTCCCACTTTCCTTAGCCAACGGCCCTCTAGGATCCTTAGCCAGAGTCCGCCTCCTCTTCTGGTCCTGGCCCTTCACCAGCTCTCTCTCACAGGCAGGCATGGGCTGGGGTGGCAGGGGTGGAGGAGGCTGCTCTCCCTGGATTTCTCCCTTCCTCCCCACTTCCACTGCCCGCTCCTGTACCTGCAGCCTGGGGTCCAGCCAGTAGGCCTCTCTCCTCTCCATGGGCATTCGGGGATGTGGCTCTTGGCTCCCTCTCCTCCAGTGAGACCTCTGATCTACCTCCAGCTTCCAAAACTAAAGTGAAAGTTCTCCTCACTGCTAACTTCCCTCCCCTCCCTTCTCACTCTTAGTAGATTTTCTTCCTGCATAATGATTTTCCTGTGCATTCTGATGGCCCTGAACCACCTTGGTCACTGAGGCTGGTCTGTCAAACAGAGTTTACGATGGAACTTCCCAAACATGGGCCCATGATGACTTAGCCCAGCACTCCCCCAGGAGCTTAATAAAGACACAAGCCCCCAGGTATCCTCTTTAAGCAGGTCCAGGGTGGGCTCTGAAAACATGGAGTTTTAAATCTCTCCTGGGTGGCTCGCAGCACGTTTATCCCTGGTGGCCCCAATGTGAAGGGCTCATGTTGATGGACGCTTGTTTCAGGCTGAATTGTATCCCTCACAAAATCACATGTTGAAGCCCTAACCCCCAGGACTTCCAAATGGGCCTGTATTTGGAGAGAGGGTCTTTAAACTGGTGACTAAATTAAATGAGGTCATTGGGATGGGGCCCTAATCCAATGTGACTAGTGTCCTCTGAGGAGAGATTAGGACACAGACACATAGGGACAGGACCCAATGTGAGGACACAGGTGAGAGGACAGCAAGCTACAGCCAAAGAGAGAGACCTGGATGAAACCAACCTGCTGGTGCCTGAATCTCAGGCTTCCAGGCCCCGGAACTGAGAAAAAATTTTTTTTGTTTCTCAAGCTGCCCAAACTGTGGTATCCTGTGATGGCAGCCTGAGCTGACCAGTACAATACCCTAATCAAGTATTCTTTCCAACATGCTCAAAGCCACAGGGGAGGAACCTTGGTCTTGAGATATTTAAAATCCGTGTTAGGACTTTAGTGGAGCGGAGAGAGATCATACACACACTAGATCATATAGGAAGCAAAAGGCCTTTGTTATAAGCACCTCGGTGAATGGGAGCTGGTCCTGCTAAAAGGAGCAGCAGCTGCCTGCCAAGGGTGAGTTATTCTTACAGGGTCTTTAGGGTATGGGGGAGCCAGGTATGGGAAGACGAAGTAGCTTCTGCAAAAGGGGAACTGGCTGATGCAGTCCTGCTGACGTCTTGCCTCAGACTTCTTGGCACCTGGCGGTTTTTTTGCCTCGGGCCCTGCTGCTTCCGATGCTCCTCTTTCTGAGGTGAGTGGGTCATCTAGTTACTCAAGATTGTTTATCTGCGGGTAATAAGCCACAGGGGGTTGGAACCTTATAATCAGCATTGTCAAATTTAGGATGTCAGTTTGTGGGGTCATCCAAGACTGCAAAATAAAAATCTTTTTATTATTTAAGATTTTGTTTTTAAGGTTTAATTATGTTGTTCTGTGAACTATGACACCTTTTAAAAGTTACTAGTATAACATTTATTTTTGTAACAATAATCAAAAAATTGGGCTGGGATTTAGCTCAGTTGGTAGAGCGCTGTGCTGCAGTCTCTGAGGTCCCGAGTTCAATTCCCAGCACCGCAAAAATGGGAGAACATTCTGGCAATCCACTCCCAAGGCAATCCCGAAACAGTCAGCCATTGAAAACCCTACGAGGGTCGCTATGAGTCAGATACCGACTCGACGGCACCTAACAACAACAACAACAATAAAAAATTAAGGAACTTTTTAAAGGCACTTAAAAACTACAAGGGACTGGGGTGTAGCTCAGTTGGTAGAGTGCTGTTCCACATTCTCTGAGGACCTGGGTTCAAACCCCACCACTGCAAAAATGGGAGAAGGATGTGGCAATCACTTCCAAGGCAATCTCAAAAAAATCAGCCATTGAAAATGTTATGAGAGTTGCTATGAGTCAGACTCAACTATATGGGACCTAACAACAACAACAAAACTACAATAAAATCAAACTGAAGCTAGCTAACATAAAAAAATTCTCTCTCTCTTTTTTTTTTTTTGTAATGTAGAGATCCTAAAAATATAAAATCAACAGGTTTTGTGAGATCAATGATAAATATGGGAAATGATATGAAGAATCAACTTATCTGCAGAAAATATTATTATTAGGTACCTTCAAATAGGTGTCCGACTCATAACAACCCTGCGTACAATAGGCAAAACAGTACTGTTAGTGCTTCTCTGCTCTTCATAGGGTTTTCAATAGGTGATTGTTTTTTGGGGAGTGGGCTGCCAGGTCCTTCTCCCAAGCCTACAGCACCTGGTGTTCCAGGTGGTCTCCAATCCAAGTACTAACCAGGCCCAACCCTGTTTATCTTCCAAGATCTGACAGGATCGTACACCACAGTGCTACGGCTGCAAGGTAACAGGAAATAGGAACAATGTTTTAGTCTTTGGGTAAGTACTTAAATCTCTACAGTTATTATGTTTGTACTGGAATGAACCTTAGACATAAATTTTGAGCAGAGACTACATTTTTTATATTTGTTGTCTTCTTTTTGGTCACGTACATGACCTTGGCAAATAGTAACACTAATAAAAAAAAATAACCTGCATAATTAGTATCATGGGATCATCTTAAGAATGTAAAGAATGTAAAGAAATAGCAAAATTTGAACTCTGAGGTCTATTTAGAACTCATGATAGCAATTAAGGGTTGGTTCTCAGATAGGAAGACTGTTACCAAATCCAGGTCTCGAAGCTCATCTCGTGGAAATACTAATGTGAGAGAGACAAATGTTTGGGAGAAAGAAATGGTTTATTGGCCAAAGAATGGAGAAGAGGGAGTTTTGCTCACACATCAGCTTCTCCCCTCCAGGGAGGTTGAGAAAGGAATAATGATGGGCAGAGATGGGCCAAGATAAGGGAGGAATCCTCGTGTCTTTTCTGAGGATATTCGGACATCTTCCAGGAACTTGGGTGTCACCTCTTTTGGCTCCTTTCATGATCTGGTGTTTCTGGTCATGGTGACTAGTAGGTGTCTTTAGTCTTGGGAATGGGGACCAGGAAAGTGTAGGTTAACTCTGTAATATAGGCTTGGAGGAACCATTTCTCCAATGTTCAACCTGCCTCTGTGCAGAGTTGAGTAGAATCTGACCTGAGGGCTGAGGCAGCAAAGGGGGCAGACACAATATGGAGAAAGAGATGCCAGGTGTTTCCAGCCTATTCCAGGCATGCGTGGGGCATCTACAGGCCCAGGTAAAGAGTCAGGGTCTTCAGCAAAAGCAGTCTTCAAGTCCCTGACCAGTAATCTACACAACTGTTATCCTCCCACGTAGCAGAGGTGCTGTCTACAGCAAAGCTAGTGGAGAATAGGAATGCATCGTCCAGTTGCCTGACCTCAGAAATGAATGATTTTGAAGTCAACTAAGCGCTAGCAGAGCTGGAGGGTTTGTTTAGGTTCTCCCGCAGTAACTAGAGCAGGCTTTCAGATAAGAGTGATTTATTAGGCTAGCAAGGCCCCAGCGAGATAGCCTGGCTTTGCTTATATTAGAGTTGAAAGCATTTGCATCAATGGCACTTGAAAACTCCTTGAAAACACTTGTCGGCTTGTAGACAAAGTGGACAGTCTACCGATGAATAACGTTAATTATTTTAACCTTGAAATAGATGGTCTTGTGAATGAGCAGCCGTGCTGGATTTCCAGGTCTCAAGAGGCTTTTGTTATGGAGTGGTTTGCACATTCCCACTCACCTTAGCGATTCAATTCTACAAGTGCATGTTGGGCTCTGTCAGCTTTATAATCGCTGCACTTAGCTCTAACACCATCTTTGTCATCTCTGGGCAGTTCACGCAGAATCATGGGATCACAATGAGAACACTCACGCAGAAGCCACGGAGACTGGGAAAGAATGTGTGACTGGCTGGAGGGAGAGAGGAGGGAGGGAGGGGGAGGGTGGACACAGCCAGGGTCTCCCGGGTCCTGGGTCACTCTATAGCAAAGGCTGTACACAGCTCCTGTCCAGGCTGCCCCTTGCAACTGCAGCTTCTCCTGTGCCCCTTCCAGCCCCAGGGCTACCCCACCCACAGGTGACCCTCTAGCCCTCTCCTCCCCTCTATGAATAATTCCAATATAGTCCCCTCCTCCCCAACAGGATGTTGCTTTGACTGGCCCAAGGTCACCCTGGAGACCTTGGGGCACTTTTTGTCCCCTAGGGTAATTATGCTTGAATACTTACATAGGGAAGAACAAATTATTTTATTACAAACCATTTTGATTTCTCTTGTATTTTTAACTTAAAAATAATGTTGACCATTTTGGACTATGTGCACAAGTGTGTTATAACAACAATGAACTTCGTTGTAGCATAGTGCATATGTTGTTGTTGTTGTTGTTGTTGTTGTTGTTGTTGTTGTTGTTAGGTGCCGTCGAATTGGTATCCGACTCATAGCGACCCTCTGTACAACAGATGAAACACTGTTGGCAGTGCTTCTCTGCGGTTCATAGGGTTTTCAATGGCAGATTTATTTTTGGGAGTGGGTTGCTGGGTCCTTCTTCCAAGCCTACAGCACCTGGTGTTCCCTGGCGGTCTCCCATCCAAGGACTAACCAGGCCCAACCCTGCTTAGCTTCTGAGATCTGATGGGATCGGAAGTCACAGGGCTACCACTGCAGGCATAGTGTATATAACGTTTCAAAATATCCATGGATGGGGGTGAGGAGTTGTTCAAGCCCAGGTTCTCCTTTCGTCTTTTTCCTGGGGAAGAGGCAACCCTGCCCCCGAGCATGAACAATATTTGCTCAAGGACGACCTGTACCAACAAGGGAGAAGACACTTCTGGTAAGGCAAAGAAAATCATTTCATACCTTACATTGTGATTTTAGGAAGAATTTCACCATTTGCTTAGTGCCTACAGTATGCTTAACCCTTGACCATGTCCCTTGGACACATTATCTCTTCAAATCCTCCCAGTGGCAGCCCCTGCTTCATTTCCTCCCTGGCCTGACAGTTCATGCAGTCATTAAACCAAGCCCCTTCCTCCCCACCTCCCAATAGGAGCTCTGCAGTGCTCACTGCTACATCACAAGCACGGTGGACATCCTGGACCATAAAGGATATTGAAAAAAATGGCATTTTCTAAAAAAAGAATAGTCTCATGACCTGGGGGCTGCTGAGGCTTAGCTAAGTTGGTGAGTGCTGCCTTCTACTCTCTCAGACCCTGAGTTTGATCCCCAACACTGCAAAACAATGAAAGAAGGACATAATAGCCCAATCCAAAAACAATCAGCCATTGAAAACCCCATGAACGAGCCAGTTGAGGTGGCCTGTAATCCCAGAGACTCCAGAGGTGGAGGCAGGAGGATCGCAAGTTTGAGACCAGAGGCAGTCTGCGTAATTTAGCAAGACCCTGTCTTGAAAAAAAGAAAGAAAGGAAGAAAGGAAGAAAGAAAGAAAGAGAAAGAGAGAGAGGGGGAAAAAAAAACTCCACGAATAGCAGAGAATTGACACAGTGCTGGGCATGGCACAGTGCTGGGGAGTGTTTTGTTCTGTTGTACATAGGATTGCTATGAGTTGGACCTGACTAGATGGTACCTGACAACAATGGTGTAATAACTAGAGTATATATACTTAATGCTCAGGAAACTGAGGCTTGGAGATGCTGAGACTGCCTGTGATGCAGCAAAGGACACAATCATCAGAATGAAGAGACAACCTACAGAATGCGAGAAAATCTTTGCCAGCTACACATCAGACAGGGGATTAATATCTAGAATATATAAAGAGTTCAAAAAAGTAAACACCAAAAAAGTAAAGTAGCCAATCAAACAATGGGCAAAAGAACTGAACAGAGACTTCTCAAAAGAAGAAATACAAATGGCCAACAATCATATCGAAAAATGTTCAGCATCCTTAGCCATCAAGGAAATGAAAATCAAAACTACACTGAGATACCACCTCACCCCAGTCAGAATGGTTACTATCAATAAAACAAACATCAACAAATGCTGGCGAGGATGAGGTGAGAAAGGAACCCTAATAGACTGCTGTTGAGAATGTAGATTGGTGCAGCCACTATGGAAATAAGTATAGAGGTGCTTCAAAAAACTAAAAATAAAACTGCTATATAACCCAGCTATCCCACTCCTGGGTATATATCTGAAGGAATATAAGTCAGTATACCATAGGATATCTGTTCATCCATGTTTATTGTGGTGTTATTCACAATAGTCAAGATATGGAATCAATCTAGGTGTCCATCAGCAGATGAGTGGATAAGGAAATTGTGGTATACATACACCCTGGAGTTTTATTCCCCCATAAAGGACAAAATTATGGCATTTTCTGGAAAAGAGATGGAACTAGAGATCATCATTTTAAATGAGTTAAGCCAGACCCAGAAAGATAAACATCATGTGCTTTCTTTCATATGTGGATGTTCAATTTCAATATATATTCATTATTAAAACATACAGGTCATGAAAGCAAATGAGTCCTAAGTAGGGCAAGATAATAGACTAAAGAAATGGAGGACAAGAAAAAAGGGTAATTGGAGGAAAGAAAAAAATACCACATACCCTTATGAAAAATTATGATGTACATATAGATAGATAGATACTCTCACAAAAAAGACATGCAAGTACAAAGTGAAAGTGTCTCCCAAAGACCACTCCATACTCAAGAACTCACACAAGAGATTTTAACAAGCAGAAGGACAGAGTGGCTGCCTCTGGGAACAAGAGAACAGCAGCAAGGTACAGCAAGATGCCTCTTTATATGGGGGTAGAGTGGAATTTTCCAGTTGAGGTGGGCATTAGGGGAGTGGTTCTGGGTGGTGCCACAAACGGGGCCACTTCCAAATTAGGTTATGCCAGAAGGGGATGAGCCTAGGGCCAGATAGATTGAGCAAGGCGGGGGCAACACCAGGAAACCAAGTAAGGTATTCAAAATGACCTTCCCCAAGATGGAAGCAAAATTTAACTTATGAAATGGCGGCTGAAAACCAAGATGGCTGCACACAAAAACCCAATACAAAGGAGATCGTTGATGGAGAAGGTGTGGATGGGGGAGGGAGGTCGATGACTAGCTAAGGGGGACGTGAACATGAGCAATGTACAATGAAATGCATGTATGGAAATGTCATAATGAGATTCATTACATTGTACAGTAAAAATTACTAATTTTAAATTTAAAAAAAGAGAGAGAAAAAAGAAAAGAGTAAGAAACTGGCTGTGACGGTGAGTTGTGTCAACTTGGCTAGGTCATGGGACAGAGTTGTTTGGCCAAACACTGGTCCAGACGCTGCTGTGACAGTGTTTTTAATTTAGTTTTTGCAGGTACAGGGGATGAAATCCAGGACCCTGAGCGTGCTAGACAAATGTTCTACCACCAAACTATACCCCTAAGTCTTCTGTGGCAGTACTTTAGAGACATGACTAACATTTATAGTGACATTGACCAAAGCAGATGACCCTCCATGACATAGGTGAGCCTCACCCAGTCAATTGAAGGCCTTGAGAGCAAAACCCAAGACTTCCCCAGAAAGAAAAAATTCTGCTTCAAGACTGCAACACGGAAACCCTGTCCAAGTCTCTGGCCTGCTGGCCTGTGGAATTGTGAGTATTGAAATATTGACTTGTACCTGAATCTTCAGCCTCCATCACCCTACTCTACAGATTTTGGACTTGCCAGTCCCTACAACTATATAAGCCAATTCCTTAAAATACATCCACATAGATAGAGATGATGGATATGATAGACAGACAGACAAATAGATAATAGATGATTGATATAGAGATAGGTTGATGATAGATGATAGATATAGATACAGGTAGATTATAGATGACAGGTTCTCTCTCTCTCTCTCTCTCTCTCTCTCTCTCTCTCTCTCTCTCCCTCCCTCCCTCCACCACCCACCATTCTATTTCTCTGCCTAACCATGACTAATGCACTGTCCAAGTTCATACACCAGCTCAGTGTCAAAGGCAGGTTAATGGCTGATATTTGCCCTTACAACTGTCATTCATTTTATTTTGCAGATAAGAGAACTGAGGCTAAAGCATAAGGAGCTTGGCCCAGGCTGCAGAGCTAGAGAGCAAAGCTTTGCCCACAGAAGTTTCCAGTCTTGGCCTGACCCTCTCTCCTCCTTCCCTGGGAAGGACCCTGTATGTCCATCTGATGCTGCCAATGCGACCCCCCAACGGCCTCCAGAGCACCTCATGCAGGGGGAGCTGCAGTCCCCTCGAGAAGGACCACTTAGACCCTAAGAGTTGGCAGCCACCGAGCCTTGTTCCCTTCTAAGCACCCTTCCTCCCCTTCCTCCCCACCAGAGCACCAGAGCACCACAGCCCGGCGAGGGAGACGCTGCTTTCACAGCGTGTGGAACTCGGAGGTGCGCGACCTCGCCTCTTGCAGGAGTTAGAGTTACACACAGAGCCCACAGTCCTCGAATTGTCACCCAGCGCTTGCAGGTCTTCTGTGGCGATGCTTCCCACCAGGCCCTCCAATGAAGCGGGACAGGCCTGTTACTCGGGAACCTCACCTGCCTTCAGATGCCCAGGGTCTCGGGTCCCAAGTGCCTCACCAGGGCTTTGGCGCATCACAGGCCTCGGCCCTGCCCACCCCGGTTCCCTAGCTGTGGCCGTGGCGGCCGGGATCCCTGGAGGACCGCATGTCACTGCAGGATGCTCTTCCCTCTGGCCAGCCACCACCAGTCTCTCAAGGCTGCTGTGAATTCATCAGCGAGCACATGGCTGGCGGGAGGCGGGGCTTCAAGACGGATTCCCAGGGGCGTGGACTTTGCTCTTCACTCAACGGACACTTCTAGGTGCCACTGATTGCAGTGCACAGTGTTAGGACCATCTTGGCAGCTGGAGTGCGCGTCTGCTTCTGGGGAGCCACGGTCCGCCCCGGGGGTACGGGAGCCTTTTCTGCCTATGCTGGACTGGACGGGAGGCTGGGCTCGCTGAAGACGCCACACATCAGGTCTGGGTGTGGGGTTAGGGTATTCCATGGTGAGTGAATACCATTCACATGAATAAGAAAAGGCAGCTAAGGACTTTTCCCCACCTGTTCTCCAAAACCTGAGAACTAGCATTCTGTGTAAGCTGTGGTCATGTACTAGGTCAAGAAAGATCAACAGAGAGAGATAAAGAAGTGGGATAGAGAGAGAGAAAGAGAGAGAGAGAGAGGCAGAGAGAGAGAGAGAAACAGAGAAAGAAGTCCTTTTGTTTGACATTTCTTTCATTACTAATGAAATTGATAACTGTTGCAAAAAGTTATTAGCTCTGCCTTTCTTCTTCTGTAGATTAGCTATTCCAGTCTCCTCATCTTCTCCCTTCTGTTGTTTACCCTCTCCTCTCCTCTCCTTCCTTCCTTCCTTCCTTCCTTCTTTCTTTCTCTCTTCCTCTTCTTCTCCTTCTCCTCCCCCTCCCCCTCCCCCTCCCTCTTCTTCTTCTTCTTCTTCTTCTTCTTCTTCTTCTTCTTCTTCTTCTTTTTCTTCGTAGTACTGGAGGATTGAACCTAGGGCAAAGTGCTCTGCCACTGAGCTGCACCCCTAGTCCATCTTTCACCTTTCTTTCTTT
>VMDO01024417.1:0-29802 GCA_007922755.1 Pedetes capensis
TTTCAAAGTTAAATTGAATTATGGTAGCAATGTGTAGTGTGACATTTGCTCAAAAGATAGAGTTAATCAAACAAAGACCACTACAGGAAACGTTTCTATCTTAAACAGAAATGGAACCCAAGGACATATAGAAAAATACTATATAGTAAAAGATAGAGAAGACTTGGATGGGAAACTTAGATAGGAAGGGGGGAGGGGGAAACATAGAGGAGGGTAAGGGGTAACCTATATGAATAATGCTTATCAAATTGCATATATGAAAATTGCCACAACGAAAAGCATGTCAAAATGAATCACATTATGATGTACATTAAAAATTTCTAATAATAAAAAAAAAGATAGAGTTAATCAAAAGAATGCTAGAGCCAGCATGAAACAGGTAGGATAGTCAAAGGAAATTGTGGAAGTACAGTTGTCATTTGAGAAGTACAAGACCATTTTGAAGTGGTATTTGAAATTCAAGAATGTTGTGCAAGTACTATGACAATGGAGGCAAAAGTATACAATAGAATCTGCAACATGCCTAAAAATTGCACTCGTTTGTGGTAAGTTTGAGATGCATGGTACTGTATGTGATGTGCACAAGGGAAGACCCAGGAGAACTCTCACAGCAATTCCTGCTTCTTCTGTTGCGATATTATATGTTAACCACAGAAGTCTACCAATCAATATGCCTGTGAAACAAGAACGAGCAGAATAAGCATATAACACATTCTTAAAACAGCAAAATGGAAGGTTTGCATCCAAAGATGTGCATGCATTTTTGAAACCCTCTGTATATGTGAGATTTGAAAGCATAATGGAGTATATTTGGAGGAGGGACGAGAATAATTAGGAGGGTAGTGCGAGCAAAAGGGTGGTACTTAGGGGATGAGTAAGAGCAACGGACATGCTATAATTTTATGAAAATGCCAAAACAAAACTTATTATATGATACTCTAATTTTTTAAAAAAGGAACTCTAATGTTTAGTGAATTAGATCTCTTTAAAGATGACTTGTAGACATTGCCGTTTGGAGCCATGACCCCATCAGCAATTTCACATATTGGCCCTTTGATTTTCTTATGTACTCATTCCAGATATGACCTTCTGTTTTCTACCTCTGCTTTCACTTTCTTGGTGTCCTGCCTCTGCTAAACATGCTCTTTCTAGTTATTCTAGGGCAGGAAAGAAGACTTAGTTTCTGATCTTTCTCCTTTCAGATCCATCAGGATAATTATTCCTTTTATCTTAATAGTGGAATGTGCCCAATAAATCTTTGTTTCTTTTATCACCATGTACTAGGCTTAGAATCATCCCACTCTGTTAAGAGGAGAGTACTATATTAACCTTGTTTCCTTTCCCATAAACTATGAGATTATTTTTACCATCTAGTTTATATGCTAAAAATTTCTGAGATCTAGACCAAAGAAATCAGGGATGAATTCAAGGACTGAAGAAATAAAACACATAGACATATGATTAATTAATCAAGAATGATATCTTCCAAATTATATATCTGAGCAAGTTTCCCTTCTACTACTCACCAGAAATCACTCAAGAGAGTGAAACTCAACAATCCCACGTGATATAAAAAGCATATTATGTTGGACAAGCGCTGAGCAATCAAGTTTCCTCTTCTTCAAAAGGCCTGTCAGAAACAATTTATGCTACCATATAAGACAATAACTCTGCAACTCAGCAACCACCATCATATACAAACAGAAACCAATTTCCAGAACTTGAAATTCTTTTGTGACAACTTTGCAATCCTGTGTTATCTGAGTGTGTGTCATAAGTCCTAGACATTTCCATTTATGTCCTCTCAGTCACTTTCTATGGGTAATTCTGGCTATAGAATACCATAGCAATTATGAATGTAGAAATGGGATTTGATGGTTCTTAAATGAATGAAGTTGCTTAGAGTAAGGATATTGGATGAAGAAAGTAGATATCCCAAGACTGAGATGTAAGTTATTCTAATATTTAAAGGTTTAGAAGAAGGTATAGGGAAGATTTCTTAAAGAAGAATTACAAAGAATAGCCAGAGAAATAGTAATAGATTCAGAAATGTTTGGAGAAAGAGGAAACAGTCAAGTATATTGAGTGTCTATGAGAGTTCAAGTAAAAACAATGATTAAAAAGTTTCTGTTGGATTTGTCAATAGTACGATGGAAGCAGAAGAAAAAGTAGAATTTAGTTGAATGGGAAATGGATTACAAGACATTGAGAGAACATGTATAGGAAATATTGTCAGGAAATTTGCCTGTAAAGAAGAGATTAAGCAAAAAGATGAAGAATGGTGGCTGGACATCAGTGAAAAAGCAGTGCAGAAGTTTCCTCTTATCTGCAAAAGATGTATTTCAAGGCCTCCAGTGGATCCCTGAATCCAAGGATGTTACCAAACTCTACATATACTACATTGTTCCACTCATCTATTCACAAATTTAATACCTTTTTCAATCATTTATCATATACCATGAAGATAACTTTTGAAGTCTGAAGTAGAACAGCAAAGCTAGCGCAAATTTGTTTCCTTCTTAACAATTTCATGGAGAGAAGATTCAGTCTTACCATAGATCTTAGTAATCTCAGCATATAATTTTTTTCTTATTAAGTGAAGAAATCTCACCTTGTCACTTAAAGGAACTACCTGATAGTTTCTCTTTGTCATATGTGAATTGTCAATGTCACTAATCTTGTACTTTGGGTCCATTATTAAGTAAAATAGAAGTTCCTTGAAAACAAGCAATATGATACTGCAAGTTGATTCAATAACTAAGAAGGCTGTTAAGTGATTAGTGGGTGGGTAATGTATGCACTGTGGTCACTCTGAGCAAAGGGATTATTCATATCCTGAGTAAGACAGTATGGGACAGCACAGATTCTATTAGAACAACATGCAATTTAAAACTTTTGAATTATTTATATCTGGAATTTTCCTGTTAGAATTTTTGAAACACAATTGACACTCTGAGGAACTGAAATAACAGAAAGGAAACTCCAGATAAGTGAGGACAACTGTAATAATTACTATAACTTGAGCATTAAATATTTTACGTGTGATTTTAGTTTAATCCTTAAGTCAACACTATGTAGCATATAATATTATCATCTTCATTTTACCTATCAAGAAATTGAGTCACAGAAACTAACACCCATAAGGTCACCTTTGTGAGATTTCAAAGCAACAATTCAACCCAGTGCTTTCATTGTTGACCATTGCACTATTCTGTCTCACCATACAATAAGGACATATTTAGAAGGTTTAGAATTTATTCTCTGGCTTTGCTACTCGTATTCTATATATGACATCTTTCAACTCAACTTTCCTAAGCTTGTCATCCTTGCTATCTGCACATAACAACCCATCTATTCATGGATATATGGGGAATAAGAAAACCTGTATAGAAACATCACTATTTCACAACATCTCCATCAGTCATGAATAGGCTTGAAACTTCAGAACATTTCATCCATTCCTAAAAAGGAACAAACAGATATTTCAAGAATTCTGAATACTATTCTTTTTTATCTATCCCTCAGAAGGCAGGGAAAAATACAATCTCACATAAAGGAGATGATTCTAATAGAGATAAAGTGTTCCAGAGGGATCTGGTTGAAAATACTTAAAGTCAGACATGATAAAGTTCTTGAAAAGAACTTGAGAGGCAATTCCTCTGACAGAAAGCGGTGAAAATGATGTACTGGGGTCTCCTGGGATGAAGCAATGAGATCCTGGGGTGGAGTCTGATGGGAAGATGGAGGGCACAGGGTCCTCTTAAAGGGTAGTGTGAGGGAAGGAAGTGTGGTCTTGTGGGTATACAATGGTGAGGAACTTGGATCCTTTATTTTTGATTCTAAAAGCAGTGCTACAGAAATGTATTAGACTATAAAAACTACTCTTGTCAGCCTAAAATGACTTCTATTTTCCTCTCTTATTACTATGATGTATCTAACAAGATTTCAGTTTTAAGAATGAAATTGCACTTCATCCATCCATGTTGATAATCATTTTCTCACTTTTAAAGTTGTATACTCACAGAAATCCTGCCTTCACTCGCCTCTCTTAATCTTATAGTCCTACAGAATAAAGCCACAAACTCAAAACATACTAAATAACCTAGACATTTTACAAATGAATACTCATTCACTGTAGTATGGTTTTTCCCCATATTTTCTGCCATGTCATTTGCCACCCACTTCTAAGTACGTTCTTCCAAACCTGTGCATTGATGTACTAGCAGTTTTCATAATAGGTTCATATCTCTGATTTGTGTATATTAATTTTATGTATTCTTCCCCATTGTTTGCTGTCTGAGTTCATTCAAGTTGCTATAACAGAATACCATAAGTTGCTGTTGTTGTTAAGTGTCATCAAGTTGGGTCCGACTCATAGCAACCCTATGCAAAACAGAACAAAACATTACCCGACACTGTGCCATGCACCATATGCTAGGCAGCTTAAAACAACAGAAATTCTTTTCTCACAGTTGTGGAACTGGGGTAGTCCAAGATCAAGGTGTCTAGAGAATCAATGTCTGGTGAGGACTCACTCTGGTTCTTGGATGACTGGCTTCTCATTTTATCACATTCATCCTTTTAGCACAAAGGGAGGTCAAAGCAAAGTGTTCAGGATATAATAATCAATACATATTTTCTCAATAACTACCACATAAATGATATATCCAGGAATAGAACTCAAATATTCTTATACCCAGTTAGCCCTACTTTGTGCAGGATGCTATTATAAGATCTAGGGGGAAGATGATACATGTATTGAGTTAATTGAGAAAAGTAGAAAAGGATTATTTGCAAAAGTGTAAGCAAAGTTAAGGAAAACCATGAAAGGATAATGAATATGTAGGGCAGCAACAGCCTGTTGGGCCAGTTTAGGGAAAATAAACCTGGAAAGAGCTTCATGCAAGAACTACCTTATAGGAACTGCCTGTGAGGCAAAACAAAAACAAAAACAAACAAAAACAAACAAAAAAACACCCTGTTGCCAGTCAGGAAGGGAACCTGAAAGGTCATCAGCTAACTTGCATCTCCTACCATTCTGTTCTACAAATGCATCCTATTGGCTGATCCCAACAAGAAACTAGACAGTAAAACATCCGATTGTTGTAATATATAAAACTGAGCCCCCTGTGAGCCTGACCATGGTGAATCCAGACAAAGATGAAATTGAAGGCGACAACAAAAATATTCAAAACAGAATAAAGTCTGTACTTACTTCTTTATCCAGAAAAGTCTAATGGTGGCCTATGAGGTTCTCCTGGGAACCAGGATAAAATAAGGAAATTAGAAGAGCATCAGAATTAGAAGGCAATAAGAGATGAACAACCAGAATTAGTATGGACAGACCTAATAGGGAAAACAGTTAAAAAACAGGTATGATGTGATGTAACCTGAACCCAGGATTGAACTGGAGAGTTTTAACAAAAAATGGAAGATATGGGGGAAAAAGGGCATTCTCTAAGGCAATAGAGTTAGATATAGGGGCTTCTCATGAAATATCTACAGATCTGTAACAGTTGCATAATGGGTAGAGCCAAAGACTTATTACTCTGTACCCCACCAACATTTGTTAATAAAAAAGGATGAAAAAGAAATATCTACAAATTTATTTATAGATGAAGAGCTGGTAAGTCTGAAGTGCTGGTTTCGGCAGATACAAAAGACTAAGATATGACTCATAACTTTTCTAACAGTCTAAACTACTTAAAGAAAAAGAGTTAAATAGAGTTGAAGAGTACACTCCACCCCTTGGCATATCCTAGCATCTCAGGTCTCTGAGAACTCTTCTGTAATCCCCAATCTTTATCTTTCATAACTATTTTTGAAACATTTCCAGCAACAAGATCCTGAAATTTTTGGCACCACAGGCATTATGCTTATAAAGTGGATATACATGAAATTATATCTTTATAATATTAAAAAGGGCTGGGATTTAGCTCAGTTGGTAGAGCGCTGCTCTGCAGTCTCTGAGATCCTGTGTTCAATTCCCAGCACCACAAAAATGGGAGAAGGACATGGCAATCCACTCCCGAGGCAATCCTGAAACAGTCATCCATTGAAAACCCTATAAGGGTCACTATGAGTTGGACTCGGCCTGATGGCACCTAAAAACAACAATATTAAAAAATTACCAGTAAGTTGGTTATTATGGGTTTATTTAGGTTTTAATAAAATATCCACATACAGGCTATGACTCAAAATCTTATCTTCAGTTGCTATCAGCTCAATCAAGGAAAGATCATTTCCACAAGTAGTGGTTATTCTGGAAACAGCTTTCTCTATTCCTTCTGCACCACCAGTTATAGGTTTGTAGTTCTCCTATAATACTACTTTCACCCAGAGCCTTTCAATGCCAAGTGACAGAAACCCCACTTGGACTGGCTGAAATAGGGAAGGAAACTGGGAAACACAGGACTGAAGCTGGATTGTCATGAATCTGGTTCCAGGGCCTAACAGGTTTCTGCCTTCCCTCAGTCCTCTTAGTCTTTGTTTGGCTTCTTTCTACAGATTCTCTTCCCATGATGGGAAACATGTTCACCTGCAAGGTCAGACTCTCAGCCTACCACTTTATCTGCTCCAAGGAAAATACAGCGGGTCCTTCAAGCTGTGACACAATGTCCTATGTTTGTCCACAAGTAACTTGATCTTTCTTGATCTTGCACTCACTGTGATAGGTGTAAGGGTGAGATGGGGGGGTGTCGGTAAAGATTCCATTAATTCCTGGAATTTCTGTCTTTCTCTGTGTCTGTCTTCATCTATATAGCTAGCTAGCTGCCATGTATTTATGTAGAGACCAATATATCTTTCATGAAGTACTACTATTTTAAATTGTATTGATTTGAATTAAAATGAAGGGCTGAATGGGAAGAAGGGAAAATTAAAAGGATAGAGCATAGGTATACCATGCCTCCAGCATTACAATTACTTGGAGAATTCTACTTTAGAAGTCCTAGGCCACAATCTTTCTCCTCTACTCAGTATCCTAAGATCGGTGGGATTTTATATATAAATATCACCCGGCATCACTACCCATCTTGTTAAATTGTAAAATGCCTCCTACACGTCTTTCCTTCTGTTCCATCTCACCTCCCAGTTTCTCAGTTAACTTAGGCATGCAAACTTGCTCCTACCAAGTGATTCAGCACAGGGAAGCTAACACATGTCACTGCTGCAAAAGTAAATTTATTTGCAGTTCTGTATCTCATCTCAAAAAATCCCTCTAAATGTTGCAGTCTATTCCAAAACACAGCGTGTTTATTTTCATATAAAATAATATATCCTCCTGGCCTTTCAGTAAAAGTTGTAAAGAAAGGCAGGCTGTATTTTTGCTTTCCCTACCCCTCCTTGACACAGGGTTTGAACCTCAATCCAATCAGCGAGGCTATGCTCACTCTGTCACACAGAAACCAACCACGGGTGAGACCATAAGGATACAACTGCTAGCCAGAAATCAGTCTTATTGTGCCATGATCACTTGTGTACTCACTGAAATTTCAGCTTCCCTGAGTGTTTTGACAGTTACTGGAAGTTTCCCAAATGGGAAACTAGCAATTACAGTTTTCCAGGCAGCAACAGCCATGAGGGAGTTCCAATTGTTATAAAGTCCATGGCGATCTTATTGTCCATGTTTTATCCAGTTGACACTTTATGAGATGAAAACTGTTTGTTTCTATTATTTAAAGTAACATAATGGCTGGTAAGAGTGACATGTTAGATCCGGCAATTTGACAGTGCCATCAGACAGTTTGAAAATATGAGGTTATTCAGGGTGCCGGAATAACTGCATATGTGCTCTTTTATTTTGCTGACCCATCACCTTCACTCTGCTCCCTCTGCCACCCCTGATCCTGTGATGGGGACCCTCCTCCTTGTCCATTATTCTACTTGGCCCTATCCTATTGGGTATTAGAGATGACAGCTTTCACTGGAGCTATGACAGAATTTGAAGCCTCATTCTTTTCTTCGAAGGTTTTGTTCAAAGTTTTTAGATCAGAGGTGTAGTTTGTAAGTCCTTAAAAAATTAGTAGGCTTCCATGCACCAGCAACCACACATCAAGTTCTTCGATAAGAAGAGTTCTCACACCACATGTACTTTTGCTTCATTGTTCAGTAACTGCCCCCCACACCAACAACCCAGTTTCTTCTCTCTCAAGTCAGTAGTTATTTCTTTGAGAATCTGTGGAACTACAAGTGGGAAGTGCACATTCTTCATCTGACCTTTGCCCAAAATCACTTTATTTAACTGAGAAGTTGTATTAGATCTTTTCTTCAATGTCTCATAACATCCCATCTTTCACAATTTGACATCTTCTAAAATGTCAAGACTCTAATTTCTGTACTTTCACTACCACCTTGCAACTCTGTACACTGGCCAAATACTTTCGGAGATACATAGTTGTAATAACCTCTCCAAAGGCAGCCAATAATAGCCAGTACATACTAATGCTCTTTTCCTATTCTGCTACCTACCTGTAACCCACAAGTTAAAGGCACCTATTCTCCTTCCCAAGTTACTAGTGGCAATAGTTTTTCTAGTTATTCTTCAGAGAATAAAATGGACAGCTAGCTTCTCATATATACCAGCCTGATATTGATCTCCTTGTTGCCTAACAAAGATGCCAATACCATATTACAGCTTTCATTTAAAGTAAACTGTCCCAAAGTACCAATGTCTTTCTTAGTCAGAATATGCTGTGCTATATCTAAATAAATGCATCCTTAAATCATAGTAGTTTAGCACCATAAAATTTAATTTTTCATTCACTTTAGAATTGAATGCAGGTAAGGCAATGTTTTCCATCCTATGTGGAACCCCTGGCTTCCTATGTTCCAAGAGAAAAGGAAGAGAAGGTTGGGCACCTGCACAGGATGGTTTTAAAGGCCAGAACTAGAAAGGAATTACAGTACCACTGCCTATATTCCTCTGGCTAGGATTCAGTCATTGTGCCTAATGGAAGTATATTCCTTAGGTGAGAATGAAATTAGGCCCATATGAAGAACTTTTATTAATGTGTCTTCCCATTGATTTAGCACACAATCTAAAATAAATCATGTGAAAATTTAAATCAGCTAAAATAAAATAGTACACAACTACCTGTAGGATAATCTGGGAAATACAGCCTCTCTGCAGGCTCTGGAAGAGGAAATGTTGGGAATACACAACATTGACTCTGCTACAGGCAACTGCAGGCTTGTAGTTCAGTGTGTGGATTCTGATTTCACCGTCTTTTGGTCATGGGACTTAAACAAATTATTCTCTGTGCTTCAATCTCCTTTCCAGAAAATGGAAATAATGAAAGAGTTACTACATCAGATCGTCATAGGTCTTACACATATAAAGTAATTAGGTAAAGCCTAGCATGTAATAACCCTTAGATAAAGTTATAAAAGTGTTACATAGAGAAGGGTTAAAAAGTCAGTACAGAACACACCAGTGCAGTGTCACATAGAAATGTATTAAAAGGTCAGTACAGTACATTAGCAAATGTGCAGTTTTCTATTAAATCTATTTGGTTAGGAAGTAGACACACACACACACACACACACACACACACACACACACACACACACACACACACTTTAAATCCTAGCCCATGTGGCTCACTCTAACACCAAAAATAATGTGCATTTTCATGATTCATTGTGTGCCATTTTATTTTAGCTCATCTAAATTTTACATGGTTTACATTCTGTGCTAAGTCAAGGGGAAGAGACATTGGTAAAAGTTCTTCATATAGGCTTAAACTGATTCTCACTTAAAGAGTATTCTTTATAAATTCCTTAGAGGAATTCCTTCCATAGAGGAATTCTCTGATCAATGAATGCCAATTTTCTTAGGATGTACATCACGATGAGAAAATATTGTATTTTATTCATAAGTTAATTTTTAACCAAAATTTAATAAGCAGTCAGTATGTGCCAGACCCTGAACTAAACAAAGCTCCAAATAATGGATTCTCTCTATGGCAGTAGAGCTGGGTTTTAGCTCAGTTGGTAGAGTGCTGCTCCATACTCTCTGAGGACCTGGGTTCGATCCCCAGCACTGAAAAAATGGGAGGAGGATGTGGCAATCCACTCCTGAAACAATACCAAACGATCAGCCATTGCAAACTCTATGAAGGTTGCTATGAGACAGACTTGACTCTGATGGCACCTAACAACCACAACACAGCAGTAGGAGCAGAGTGTGTGACTATGGCAAAGAGTTTTACATTACCACATTCTTGTGAGTAAGAAATTGAGGTTTGGAAAGGTATCTTAGACCCTCTGCTTTCCCCACTTAGCATAGGAAACGAAAGAGTCAAAATTTGTACACAGGACTATCTCATAGCAACACTCACACATGTTACTCCTCACTAGGGCAGCCAGGGTGCTGAAAGGAAGCAGGTGGTACATTCAAAATGTGTAAGTCAAGGTAAGTTTTCAAAAGGGCTGGTTAGCAAAATCATGGGCAAAGAATGGAGGGACATAGATATAATGGAGCTCATTGGGTCTGGTAAAAATGATCACCTATAGGACTGAAAGGAAGTGAGAGGGAGTGGTCATCAGAAGCCAAGAGAGAGAAGCCTACCTGATAGAAAGTATGTGCTTCCGTTAAGGGTGTTCCGAGTGTGACCCCACAGGGAGGAAGTAAGACCAGCATTAAACACTAAAACTTTCCCTCCCTTTGATCTCCTCCCAGTGTTTGTCATAGGCTGAAACATTGATGAGTAAGTCCTCACAGCTCAGCCTCCTGCATGACAGAAGGGTGAGAACAGAAGAAAGAAAAGTGAACTGGGGGTGATGAGAGGCATCAGAAGACATCTAAGGTGAAAATGGGGTGGAATGACTCTACAGTGGTACCAGTCAGCAAGCATAAGTCCTTTAAATAAGTGACACATCCAGCCAGTGCTGCATGTTTTTGAAAGTTGAATTAATCATTATTTTATAATGGATTCAACTTAATCTTGTCAGAAATAACTCTTTTATGATAAGTATTACTTGAGTGTCTTAATATTTATTACAGTAATAAGCGAACTGACATAAGTAGGCTCAGGAACAAACACATTTAACTCAGCAGAGACATCAGTGGATGATAGCTGAAGTGTGCAGGTAGAACACAGGTGCCTACCCTCCTGTATGAAGCCAGTTGCCACTGGAAAGGGTCACTGTGATTTGCTGAGTGATGAAGCACATCAGTGAAATCAGAAAAATGGATACAAAGGGCAGAGAAGAGAGCTTCTAGGGAAGTTTCACGCTGAGCACGTGGTCATTTTTGTTTGGTACCATAATTGAAGAAACATTCGTCTGATTAGAATACTCTAAGTCATAATATCAACAATGATCAGTTTCCTATCAAAGCTGGCTGTGGTGGTTATCATCAATGGCGTCCTGCTGTCTGAAAATCTTGCAGATTGGCATCTCCTCCATTGAATGCTGAGTAGGTTTGAGCAGACCAGTTTTGCAGGCAACATAAATGATTAATGAATACTGTGTGGTGAACTAGCAGCTTGTTTGGTGTTTCTGACCTGGGTGCTTTGCTTTACAACTTATTACTGATACCTGCTGAAGCTTTTCTAATGGATTTAAAATAGATTTCACCACTGTTAACATGATTTTGCTCTTGTGCAACCTTGATTTTCATGTTCCTTGTTTATGTGTTGTTACTTATCATTGTCAGGCACTATCAACAGACTTACATTTTTTTAAAAGTCAATCTATATCCAGGGTGACAATTTATCAGGATCAATTTAGAGAAAAAGACATAGAGTACAAAGTCATATGTTTACATAACAGGCTTTTAACACAGTAAGCACTTTTTTAAAGTTGAATTTATGGTTTTAATATTACAAATGAACTTGTATCTATACTAAGGTAGTCCTGGAGTGCTCTCCATAATAGATGTTGCTGCTGTTGTTGTTGTTGTTGTTGGCCAAATCTGCTGCTATGTGCTGATAATAAGGCTAGCAAGCACTTTGCTCTGCCTCTTTCCCTCCTTGTGTGAGGACATGGTGCAGGCTGTCAAAGTAGATAAACTTCTTTCCAACCATAATGATTGTTCCATGAATGGGCATGTTTCTCAAGCACAAGGACAATTACCTTTTTTTGTTTTGAAGATTTAGTATATAGATGATGGGAAAGACTAGACATTTTTCTCCCTCTGGAATTACAAACAAGAGAGTGGACACTGATCCCAGATATCTGTGCTTTAAGAATTTTGGTGTCTGAATTTTCTTTCTTCCTTTCTTTCTTTCTTTCTTTCTTTCTTTCTTTCTTTCTTTCTTTCTTTCTTTCTGTTGAGCTGCCGCTTATTTCTTACTATTATTGCATGAATGTTTTTTAGGATCTCAATGGCTGATTACTATACTGTGCAAGCTGGAGTCAATGAGTAAAGGTTTAAAGCCACTCTGTAGTAACGTTCATTGGCTTTCTAAGCTGTGCCATTTGCTAGTTAGCTCCTTAAAACTTAATATTCTCTCCCCCTTCTCTCTCTCTCTCTCTCTCTCTCTCTCTCTCTCTCTCTCACACACACACACACACACACACACATACACACACACTCTTATCTCTCTCATTTTTGTGTATCTTACTGTGCCCTACATACAGAGTTAGCATCATGTTTGACGTTAAAGTATATATAGTACTATCACCTGTGTATGAATGTGTACATCAGGCCTTAGCCAGACTTTTCTATCACCATGACAAACACCTGAGAGAAACAACTTAAAGGAGAGGAGATTTATTTTGGTTCACTGTTTCAGAGATTTCAGCCCAAGGTCTGCTGGATCCATTGCTTTGGGCCTTTAGATGAGGCATAAAATCATGGCAGCAGGAGTGTATGCTTCATGGGTGGCCAGGAAGCAGAGAGATAGAAATAGAGATAGAGAGGGAGAGAGAAGAGAGAGAGAGGAAGGAGCCAAGGACAAGATACCATCCCCCAAGACATGCCCCTGCTACCCACCTCCTCTAGCTAGGTGCTAACTTCTAAAGCTTCCAGAGCCTTTCAAAATAGCACCACCAGTTGTGGACCAAGCTCTTAGCACTTGAACCTGGGGGAAGCTTTTCATATTCAAATCATGACACAGTTTGTGCGCGTGCACACACACACACACACACACACACACACACAGTATAAAGTATATGCTGTATGATAAAGGAAGGCATTGTTAGTTTTTGATTTAATAATAGAAAAGTATAACTATATTTATGTACTTGAAGATGTATCAAAATAAGAATGAGAAAGAAATCAACACTAAGACTTCAATACAGAAATTTTAGATGTTAGTAGTAACATGTTGTTGGGTGCCATGGAGTTGATCCCAACTCATGGTGACCACATGTACAACAGAATGAAATACTACTCAACACTGTGCCATGTACACAATCTTTTTATGTTTTAGCCCATTATTGCAGCCACTATGTTTCTTTTCATTTTGAGTCATGCCACTTCAGTAAAAGGAGGTTCCAGGGGCTTCACTCGATTCCTGTCATTAAGATCAATTCTACTTTAAGGAAGTAATTCTTCCTCAGTCATTTCTTGAATGCCTTCTAGTCTGGAGGCTCATTTTCTGGCACTATATTTGACAGTGCTTCTCTACTATTCACAGGGTTTTCAATTGCTGTTTCAGGAATGGGCTGCCAGGTCGTTCTCCCTAGTCTGTCTTAGTTTGTAGCTCAGCTGAAACCTGTCCACCATGAGTGGCCCTACTAGTACCTGAAGTCCCAGTGGCATAGCTTTCAACATCACAGCAATACACAAGCCCCCACAGCATGACAAGTTGACAGACACATGGGAAAGTAGTAACATGGTAGCACTAAAATTCAAAATCTGAAAATTCAACCATAAAAGAATTTCTGTGTAAACATTTAAAATTGCTTGAAGAAATATCTGTCCCAAATTATATACTATAGTACTTTCAAGTTATGTGGACTAAGAGGTTTCATCTGTGAAAGCAGAGGGCCTTTGAGCAGTTGAATGACTAACACATTTTATGATATTTAGAGAATGACCTTTAGATAATAACCATGGCTCACTGAACCCAGTCTCCTTTATATTTATCTCACTTGCCACACCTAGTTTAGCATTGCACATAGAGGCTCCAAAGCAGGCTTGTTGAAAGAGTGACAGCCAACCTAGCAAAAACTCAAACACACAGCTTGATGTCTAACTAAATATATAAATATATAGATGGATATACAGGTAAATGATTGGAAAAATACTTTACGAGCTATTCCATCTGTTATAGGCCAAAACACTTCATTCCTTCCAAAGATATTTATTGAGTCTTTAAGATAAATGCATCAATAAGATCGTCTCTGCCCTGAAGAGGATTATAGTGTCTTTGAAGGATGCAATATAATTATGATAGCTAAGGCTTATTTATTTCTGCAATGTTTGGCGTTACAGCTACATAAAATGTCAAATAAAACTGAAAGATTTTAAAATTTTATAACATTATTTCTCATATTTATTTCTTACTTTCATTCAGAATAGTGATACAGTTTGTAAACTCTGAAGTACAGACAGTCTTCCACTCCAGATGATTAGATTTATGAGATTTTGTCTCAGACTGGTGTGAAATTGACAAACATTCAGTAGTAACCATACATTGAATTTTAAATTTCGGTCTTTTCCCAGATTAGTAATATGTGGCAAAATGCTGGGCAATGGCAACAAGCTGCAGCTCACAATCAGTTATGCAATCATGAGGGTAAACAACCAAGATGCTACACTGCACTGTGTCTACACTCTGATGTTCAGTAAGTTGGATTCATTAAAGCACTTTCAATTTACATTATTTTTAGTTTATATCGGGTTTACCAGGACGTAATCTCATGGTAAATTGAGGAGCATCAGTACATGGTTTTACTGTGTCTAATAATTCTTTGTTTTAGAAGAGCAAAATCCAGTGGGTGACTAGGGAGGCAGAGGCAGGAGGATGTTAAGTTCCTGGCCAGAGGCAGCCTGCGCGATTTAGTGAGTCTCTGTCTCAAAATAAAAAGTAAAAAATGAGCTGGAGGTGCGGCTCAGTGGTAGAGCACTTGCAAAGCATGGATGAGGCCCTGGGTTCAATCTCCCAGTAGCACAAAAATAAGTAAATAAATAATCAAGCAAAATGTCTTGCCAGCATCTTGGCACATTCCTATGATCCCAGTGACTCTGGAGACTGAGGAAGGAGGCTCTGAGTTCAAGGCCAGAGGCAGCCTGAAAACCTTATCAAGGTCCTGTCTCAAAAATAAAAAGACAGATAAAAAAATGGAGGGAGGACTAGGGTACAGCTCTGTGGTCGAGCACTTGTCTAGCATGTATAGGCCTTGGGTTGTTCAGTACCCTCAGTACTGAATAAAAAACAAAGAAATAAGGCAAAATGAAAATAAAAAAGAAAATATATGATTTTCCAAAGCATATAAAGTTAATTTATGGCAAATCTAAAGTTAAAGAATGTATTTCACTGTGCTTTTCAGACAGACTCATTTAAGAATACTCCTGATGCAAAAGTGGAAGGATTTTGGGGGTGTCAATCATGATAAAGCAAAAGGCCATTTTTTGCTTTTAACTCAATTGTATCTAAAAATTGGCATTCACTAAATCCCAGTATTTCTTTTCTTAAAGCCAGCCTTCTACTTAAAGATAACATCAATCGAATGCCCTCAATGAATATACTATAAATATGAGTATCAAAATCATATATAAATTATACTACATTAACCTTGGATTAGTCATATTTCATTAGCTTATGGGATGGAAAAGTAAATTAGTCTTTGTTTTACAGCTAAAAATGAATATATTTCAGAATTAAACTTTTATTCTGCTTGTTAGACTCATTTATCCATAATTAAATGCATTGATAAATCCAGAGTATTATTTAGTAATGATGAATTGGTGCCAAAATTTCTTTCATTAATTTTTTACATCCTGATTTCATGAATAACTTGGTTCAAAATATTTGTCTTTTTAATCTGAGCTATTAAATGTCTCATTAACAATATTAGATCAATGCTGAAAAGATTATTTTAAAGATAACTTAGCAAGAAATACTAAAAGTTTACTTGTTCTGGATATACAGTTTGAGAAATTATGATCAGTATGAATTATTAAGTAACTTATTTATGCATTGTTTGTTGTTGTGTGCCATGGAGTCAGATATGACTCATAGTGACCTTCAGGGTTTTCATTGGCTGATTGTTTTGGAATTGCTTCAGGAGTGGATTGCCACAACCTTCTCATATTTTTGCAATGCATTGTTTGTTGTTGTTGTTGTTAGGTGCTATCGAGTTGAGTCCGACTCATAGCGACCCTATGTACAGCAGATCGAAACACTTGCCAATTCTGTGCCAGGCAAACAATCTTATTTATGTTTAAGCCCATTGTTGCAGACACTGTGTCAATCCATCTGGTGGAGGGTTTTCCTCTTTTGCGTTGACCTGCCACTCTCCCAAACATGATGTCCTTCTCCAGGGACTGATCTCTCCTGACTACAAGTCCAAAATATGTAAGACGCAGTCTGGCCATTCTTGCTTCCAAGGAGCACTCTGATTGCAATTCTTCTAGGATAGATTTGTTGGTTCTTTTGGCAGTTCATGGTATATTCCATAGACGTCTCCAGCACCACAATTCAAAAGCATCAATTCTTTTTCTGTCTCTCTTGTTCAATGTCCAACTTTCACAACCATATGATGCCACTGAAAATACCATGGCATGAGTCAGACACACCTTCGTCTTCAATGTGACATCTTTGCTTTTCAATACTCTAAAGAGATCTTTTGCCACAGCTTTTCCTAGAGCAATGCATCTTTTGATTTCTTGACTGCTACTTTCACGGGTGTTGATTATACAGCCAAGCAAAGCAAAATCGTGGACAACCTCAATCTTTTCTCCATTTAATGTGAAGTTGCGTGCTGACCCAGTCACGAGGATTTTTGTTTTGTTGATGTTTAGTAGTGACCCATATTGAAGGCTATGATCCTTGATCTTCATCAGTAAATGTTCTAAATCCTCTTCACTTTCAGCAAGCAGAGTTGTGTCATCTGCATAATGCAGGTTGTTAATGAGTCTTCCTCCACTCTTGATGCCACGTTCTTCCTCATAAAGTCCAGCATCTCGGATTATTTGCTCAGCGTATAAATTGAAGAGATAGGGTGAAAGTATACAGCCCTGACGCACACCTTTCTCAACTTTAAACCACTCAGTGTTTCCTTGTTCTGTTTGAACAACTGCCTCCTGGTTCATGTACAGATTTCTCATGAGCACAATTAGGTGTTCTGGTATTCCCATTTTCTGAAGTGTTATCCATAATTTGTTATGATCCACACAATCAAATGCTTCTGCATAGTTAATAAAACATAGATAGACATCTTTCTGATATTCTCTGCTTTCAGCTAATATCCACCTGACATCAGCAATGATGTCCCTGGTTCCCTGCCCTCTTCTGAATCCCGCTTGATTTTCCAGTAATTCCCTGTCTATATACTGCTGCAGTCACTTCTGAATGATCTTTGGTAGAATTTTGCTGGTGTGTGATATTAATGATATTGTCTGATAGTTTGCACATTCAGTCGGATCCCCTTTTTTGGGAATAGGCACAAATATGGATCTCTTCCAGTCAGTTGGTCAAGTAGCTGTTTTCCAAATCTGTTGGCATAAACATGTTAACACCTCCAATGCTGCATCTGTTTGTTGAAACATCTCTATTGGTATCCCATCAGTTCCTGGAGCCTTGTGTTTCGCCAGTTCTTTCAAGGCAGCTTCCACTTCGTTTTCAATACCATTGGTTCCTCTTCATATGCAACCTCTTGGAATGGTTGGTCATCTACCAATTCTTTCTTGTATAATGACTCTGTGTATTCTTCCCATCTTCTTTTGATGTTTCCTGCATCATTTAATATTTTCCCTGTAGAATCTTTCACTACTGCCACTCAAGGCTTGAATTTTTTCTTCACTTCCTTAAGCTTGAGAAACACACAGTGTGTTCTTCCCTTTTGGTTTTCTGCCTCCAGCTCCTTGCACATGTTATTATAATATTTGTTTTTGTCTTCTCGAGCTGCCTTCTGAAATCTTCTTTTTAGTTCCTTAACTTCATCATGTCTTCCTTTTGTCCAGTGTCTCTTTTGACATGTAATTTGGTCTTTTCTTTTTTTCTTGTCTTTTTAAGACCTTTTTGCTTCCTTCTTGAATGATATCTTTTATGTCATGCCTCAACTCTTCTGGTCTTCTATCATTTCTGTCTAATCCATTAAAGCTATTTTTGAGGTGGTCTCTGAACTCAGGTGGGATATACTCAAGGTCATACCGTGGCTCTCATATACTTGTTCTAATTTTCTTCAGCTTCAGTTTGAACTTGCATATGAGAAGTTGATGGTCTGATCCACAGTCAGCACCTGGTCTTATTTTAACATTTTGTACAGAGCATTTCCATCGTCACTTTCCACATATGTAGTCAATTTGATTCCTGTATGTTCCATCTGGTGAAGTCCATGTGTATAGTCTCCGTTTATGATGTTGAAAAAATGTATTTGCAATGAAAAGGTCATTGGTCTGACAAAATTCTATCCTGCGATCTTCAGCTTCGTTTCTGTCACCAAGACCCTATTTTCCAACTACTGAGACTTCTTTGTTTCCAACCTTTGCATTCCAGTCACCAGTGATTATCAGTATGTCTTGATTGCATGTTTGATCTATTTCAGATTGCAGAAGCTGATAAAAGTCTTCCCTTTGTTCATTTGTGGCCTTAGTGGTGGGTGCATAAATTTGAATAATAGTCATATTAACTGGCCTTCCTTGTAGGCGTATGGATATTATTCTATCACTGACAACATTGTATTTCATGACAGATCTTGAAATGTCTTTCTTGATGATGAATGCAACCCCATTTCTCTTTAGTTTATCATTCCCAGCATAGTAGAACATATGATTGTCTGACTCAAAATGGCCTATGCCGGTCCATTTTAGCTCACTGATGCCTAGAATGTCAATGTTTATGTGCTCCATTTCTCTTTTAACAATTTCTAATTTTCCTAGATTCATACTATGTACATTCCATTTCCAATTATTAATGGATGTTTACAGTTGTTTCTCCTCATTTTGAGTCATGCCACATCAGCAAGTTGAGCACCTATTTCCGTCATCACGGTAGACTCTATTTGGAGGAGGCAACTCTTCCCCAGTAGTCTTTTGAGTGCCTTCCAACCTGGGGGCCTCATTTTCCGGCACTGTATCTGACAGTGTCTCTTTGCTATCCATAGGGTTTTCAATGGCTAGTTGTTTCAGGAGTGGCTCGCCAGGTCCTACTCCCTAGTCTGTCTTAGTCTGGAAGCTCAGCGGAAAACCTGTCCACCATGGGTAGCCTTGTTCATGTCCAAGGTTACAGTGGCAGAGCTATCAGCCTCATTGCAACACACAAGCCCCCACAGTGCGGCAAACTGACAGACGTGTGGGGGATGCATTGTTTAGAAACTCATAAATCAGTGGCTATATTTTCTTGAAATACCATATTCTTTTCCAGACATAACATTAAAAGAACTATATTCTCTTGTTTAACGTCTATATTTGTTGTAAGACTCTAACCCCGCAATATCAGAGCTCTATTAGTAATATGGTCATTTCAAGCCCAGTATCACACAGAAATGTCTGACACATAATAGTCAACTCAATAAATCCTAGTTGAGTGGAACAAAGACACATAGGTGAAGTTCTGTAAAAGTCTTTTCAAACCTTTATCTAAAAAATGAGAAATTGCTGCAAAAAAATTAAAAAGAAATCAAAGAAAATTAACTGAAATTTTAATATATTTCATATGCTTTATGTACCTGTAAATATAAATATATGTACACATTTCCATTTTGATGCCATACCATAATGTAATAGGATTTGAGTCCTGAGAATATCATAATATTAATGGCAGTGGTAAAATAATATAAACATTTATTTAGTCTTTAATGTATGACAGTATATTAGTCAAGTTTTCTTGATTAATATCTATAACAAAATATCTGAAATAAATCAAGTTAATAAGAAAAAAAATTTACCTCACAGTTTGGAAAGCTTCAGTCCATGGTCAGTAGACTCTATTGCCTGGGCCTGTGGTGAAGCAGCATATCATGGCAGGGAGGGTATGCTGGAACAAGCTGCTCACTTCATGGTGGCCAGGAAGCAAAGATAGAGGAAGTGGAGGGGCCAGGATCCCAATATCCCATTTGCGGTCATATGCCTAATGACCTTACTTTCTTCCTCTAGGACCTAACTCTTAAAGTTTACACTACCTCCCAATAATGCCATGGGTTGGTGAGCCTTTGGGGGACATTTAAGATCCAAGCTATAGCAGCTAGGAGCTATTTGCATTACATGTATTAATTCACTGGATTCTCACAACTTCCCTACTAGGTAAGAGTGATTTTATCCTCTTTTTACAGGGAAAAAAATTGCTTTATTCTGTAGATATTACAAAATAAGTGGAAAGCAATGTCACCTTTACAATTTGACCAGCTTTTTGTGTGACTATAGAAAAGAGAAAAAAGAAGGGAAGGAGGAAGGTGAAGAGAGAGGGAGGGAGGGAAGCAAGGAACGAAGGAAGGAAGGAAGGAAAGAAGGAAGGAGAGAAAGGAGGGAGGGAGAAATATTCCGAGTTGGAACTTGTTAAATACAAGTCAGTACAGATCACTCAGTTAGGAATTAGGTTACATTACTTGTTATAGGAAGAAGAAAAAAGGTACTTTAATTGAGTTTCATCCCATAGTATATATACTGCAGAATAGTCAGTTGGTAGTTGGTTCTGTTAGAGTTTAGACTTGCCTTTTGTACTATATACAGTGGAGAGAAATAACTTAGTAAGCAGAAAATAACAAATTGCCCCAAATTATTTCAGTTTTCATATGTACTGAACACAGTGGAATCAAGCTAAATTTAAGAACAGTAAGTGGAAAATAAAAGATCCTGTCCCACAAAAAGACAAGAAAAGTAGACTTACATTTCTTTCTATAAAATAAAAGTCAAAGTTTCTCTTGATATAAAATGGGAATCGATTACTTCTTAGCCTTTTTGCTAAGTATAGCACTTGTTCTTATGAGTTTAGTAACTGATACATCCTGTGTCCAAGAACCATATATTAAATGGAATTTTGGAGCAAGGAGATGCAATAGGAGCTCACCCTGTCCACTCCACACATTGACCTAGTGACCTAGCAACACAGAACCATGCACCCTCCCAGGGGACTTAAAAAAGGGTAGAAATCAAGTCCTAATGTAACTCACATATAAGCCAAGTAAGTTTAATTGATGGGAAAAGCTGTCAGCAACAACTTTGTATGCCATCTTGAGAAGTAATATTCAGGGATTACATATAACTTACATATGTAAGTATACATAATATTTTATAAAATATATTTATATAAAACAAATCAGTATTATCAGTATTTATCTCAAATAAGCCAGGCACCATGTGGAACACTTTACCCTGATGATCATTCAAAACTCGTAACAGCACCATGATGACAAGGGTGATCAGTTCCTCATTGTGTAGATGAGGAAATGAAAGCTAATAACCTGTCCAAGGTTACATGTAGTAAGTGGAGGATGTCATCAGAAACGGGGGGGCTGATTCTGTCACCCACACTAGTTCACTGCTCTTTATCCTCTTTGGAAGCCAACTTGTGTTTGATAAGAGCACATTGGCAGCTGGCCCGAGTGCAAATACTATAAAGGTCAAGATAGGAGCAGAGAAATATGGCAGATTACTGATTTTTATGGGGCTAGCGCTAATGAGAGTCCCAGCTGTGGCTCTGTCCCTGCTCTTCAGGAGACTGAATTGCCAGAATTTGCATCCATTAGGAGTCCAGTGATGGAAAAGGTGAAGCAAGGGGAATTATTAGGGCTTGGACTTAAGTGATAAGCAAGTATGTGTCCTGAAAATGCAGAAAAATTCAAGGAGGAAGATTTTTACTTATTTCTAGTAAGAAAATGCTGAGTTTGAGATGCCTGCCGTTCTATTGGAGATACTCAGAAGAGACAATATGAAAGAGTGAAACGCAGGAGAGACTGGCCCTGAAGAAAAATGCTGAGAGTTATTACCTGGGGGCAGAAGAGGGGTTTATGGAATGCTAGCAAGTGTACTTAGAGTGGAAAAAATTAGAGAACAGGAGAGGAACCCTCAAAATCTCGGATATTGAGGAGCTCTGTCATGCTTCCCAAAATCAGTGCTTGATTTCTTCAAGACATTATTCACCACTTGGTCTGGGTTATTAAACAGCTTTTATACTAATAAATTATGTTTGAATCCCAGTAAAACATTATTTGAATAAATATATATAGATCTATTACAAGCATAACATAATATTTAATACATATTAACATAAACATATATCATATGTAATGTATATATAATATATAACATTTTATTATATGTAATATAATAAACTAAGTACAATAATTTAAGTATATAAAGAAAAATAAAATGATACAACTTAATTTAATATAATAAAATGTTAAAAATACATAATGCATCTAAAGATAAATATAATAAAAATATGAAAAATTATACTCTAACCATAGACCCAAGGGGCTGGGGTTTAGCTCAGTTGGTACAGTGCCTGCTCTGCACTCACTGAGGACCAGGGTTTGATCCTCAGCACCACAAAAATGGGAGAAGAGTATGGCAATCCACTCCCTCCAAAGTAATCCCAAAACAATTAGCCAATGAAAACCCTTTGAGAGTCACTATAAGTCACACCCTATTCGATAGCACCTGACAATAGCAATCATCGACCCAACATTTGTGTAACTTCACTGTTTATTAAGTGGCCTTACCAAAACATAATCAGAATAATGCTGTATAGTTCTTTTATAATTTTCATTTGTTTATATAAAATATGTACATTTTAGGGATGCAATTCAGGGATTTTTGTGTATATTCAAGTACTCATCACACTTGTCAAGGTATAGAATAATTTCATTAACTCAGAAAGTTTGCTCATTTCTCTTTTCAATCAATACCTACAACTCTGAAAAACCTTGTTTTGATTTCTATTACTATAGCTTTGTTTTCCTACTTCAAAACTTTATATAATATGGAATCAGAATCTATTCTGTCCTGCCTCTGGTGGCCAGCACTGTGTTTTGGAGAGTCATCCATTTAGTTAAGGATATCAGTAGTTAGCATTGCTAAGTAGTTTTACAGTTTGTTGACCTATTTACCTGCGGATTTGGGTTGTGCTTAGTTTGGGGCGATTATAAAAAAGATCTCTGATCATTTTTACAAGTGTCATCAACAAATATTTTCATTTGTCTACAGTAAATACTTAAATGCACAATTGCTAAGTCATAAGCAGATATTATCTTTAGCTTTATAAGAAACAGCCTAAACATTTTCTAATGGGAGGAGGGCCTGGCAATCCACTCCCACGGCAATCCCAAAACAGTCAGCCATTGAAAACCCTATGAGGGTCACTATGAGTTGGATACTGACTCGATGGCACCTAACAACAACAACAAACATTTTCTAAAACAATTTGTTCCATTTTAGGCTCCCATCTGCTGCACTTGAACTCCAGTTTCCTGCTTCTCCATGCTGATATTTGAAGTTGTCAATGATTTAATATAGTCATTCTAACCTCTTTGAACCTGCAGCTATAGCCCTGTGGCATCCCAACCCGTCAGATCTCAGAAGCTAAGCAGAGTTGGCCCTGGTTAGTACTTGGATGGGAGACCGCCTGGGAACACAAGATAGTGTAGGCTTGGGAGAAGGACCCAGCAACCTACTCCCAAAAATCAATCTGCCATTAGAAACCCTATGAATAGCAGAGAAACACTGACAATATTGTTTCACCTGTTATACATAGGGTCACTATGAGTTGGGCACAGACTCAATGGCACCTAAGAACAACAACAAACCTCTTTGGCATTTTAATTCGCATTTCCTTGATGGCCAATAATGTTGAAGTTTTTTTTATGTACTCATTGGCTATTTTTGTGTCTTTTGTGAAATGTTTACTTAAATCTTTTACCCAGATTTGAAAGTTGGGTCGTCTTTTTTTATTGAATTGTAGGAATTCTCTATATATTCTGCATACAAAATGTATATTATTTGCATATGTATTATGCAAATATTTTCTTCCAGTGCTTAACTTTCCTTAAATTTTCTTAGTGACATCTTTCAAAGAGTAGAAATTTAAAATTTTATTAAAAAGATTTGTCATTTTTTAATGATTCATATTTTAAGTGTTCTAAGAAATCTATCACAAAATAGAAAAGATTTTGTCCTACGTTTTCTTCTCAAATCTTTATAGTTTTAGCTTTCATATTTTAAACTACAATTCATCTCAAAATAATGGTGGAAAGTAGAAGTGGAGATTCATTTTGCCCCTCCTGGCTCCATGGAGCCATGGAGCATGCCTGTAATCTCAGTGACTCAGGAAGCTGAGGCAAGAGGATCAAGGGTTCTGTGCAAGAGGAATAGCAGGGATATCCAACATAGGGATAGCAGGCCTGTACCTAGGCAAAACTCGTTCTATGAGCACAACAGAATGTGCTTCATCAACTCAACCAAATTCATTTGAAGTCAGTAAAAATAAGGTATTTAGAAAACGCTCACATATTTGGAAATTGAGAAAGAAACTAATATGTAGATCAAGGGAGACAACAAAATAAGTAGAAATTTTGAATGAAATGATAATAAAATCATAACATAAAATTTGTGTACTATGGTTAAAGTAGTGCTTATAGTGAAGTGTATAACTTTGAATGGTTAATATTAGAGAAAAAGGATTAGATGACTAAAGTTCTAGGCCACTAAAACATGATCAAATTAAACCAAAATAGGCACTGGATCTTATCAGATCTCAGGAACTAAGCAGGGTCAGCCTGGTTAGTACTTGGATGGGAGATTGCCTGGGAACGCCAGGTGTTGTAGGCTTAGAAGAAGAGCCCAGCAATTTACTCTACCCCCCCCCTAAAAAAAAATCAGCTGTTGAAAACCCTATGAATAGCAGAGAAGCACCAACAATACTGTTTCACATGTTGTACATAGGGTCGCTATGAGTCAGACACGGACTCAATGGCACCTAACAACAACAAAAAGAAGAAGAAGAAAAGGAGATAATGAATACAAAAGAAGAAAACAGCTGGACATGATGGCTCACACCTGTAATCCCAGTGACATGGGAGGTAGAGGCAGGAGGATTTCAGATTTGAGGTCAGAGGCAGCCTGCATAATTTAGTGAGACCCTATCTAAAGACAAAAATTTCAAAAGGGGATAGGAGTGCAGCTCAGTGGTAAAGCACCTGCAAAAGTATGCATGATGCCCTGAGTTTAATCCCCTTGCTGTTGTTGTTGTTAGGTGCCATTGAGTCCTGTCTGACTCATGGAGACCCTTATAGGGTTTTCAATGGCTGATTGTTTCGGATTGCCTCAGGAGTGGATTGCCACATCTTTCTCCCATTTTTGCAGTGCTGGGAATCGAACTCGGGACCTCAGAGCCTGCAGAGCAGTGTTCTACCAACTGAGCTAAATCCCAGCCCACTTTAATCCCCTAGTACCACAATAAGAAAAGAGAAGAGAACAATGAACGAAAAATAGAAAGTACAGAAAAGTAGAAACAACAGAAAGTCAGCAAAATCAGAAGTTTGTTCTTCAAGGGGTTGGGGATATAGCTCAGAGGCAGAGCACTTGCCTAGTATGCACTAGGCTCTAGGTTTAATTCTCAGCATGGACAAAAATTTGAAAATACACACAGAAAAGACCCTACAAAACCATTGAGAGAGAAAAAAAGAGAAATAGAGGAGAAGGAGAGAGACAGAGAAAGACGGAGACAGAAGAGCCATGAACCTAGAAGTGCCCAGTCCAGCTCAAAGAAGAAAGGCAAGGCTAGAGCCTTCAGAAGGAGGCATAACTGCAGCCTAGATTTTAAACCAGAGAAACTCATTTCAAAGTTTAGAACTGGAAGCTAATAAATTGGTGCTGTTTTACGTCACTAAACTTGTAATGTGTTGCAGCAGCAATAGGAAATGAATACATTTTCTTCTATTGTCTTTAGAATGGACTCATTCCAATAGTACACTGGCAGACATGGCACATTGAAACCTCTCTAAACTTAGTCCAAATCACCACAGAAATTTTTGTTGACCTAATTATAATTTCCAATTACAAGACACTTTAAGGTAGAAATCTCTTTTAAATGAAGTGTTCTTAAAACCAGGAGGAGAAGCAAGGATGGCTAGACTGTGACTTACTTTGGACATGTAGTCAGGAGGGACCAATCCCTGGGAAAAGACATCATGTTTGGGAGAGTGGCAGGTCAACAAAAAAAAATGGAAAACCCTCACTAAATGGACTGACACAATGTCTGCAATAATGGACTTAAACATAAAGAAGATCATGTGCCTGGCACAGAATCAAATGTTTCATTCTGCTCTACATAGGGTTGCTGTGAGGTGGACCCAACTCAACAACACCTAACAACAACAGCCATGAATAGATTTCTAATGAGCACTTATATTTGACATAAATGTCTTCAATAAATTGAGAGTAACTGCCATTATATGAAACTTGTGCAATGTTTTAAACTGAGGGTATAAGTGACATGGCAAGAAGGTTGACTTGTTATCGTAACTGACCTTTCTCCAAGTCCTAACAGCACCAGAAGCCCTCCTTTTTACTGGCACAAAGCATCATGCCTGTTCCCTCAGGCTTGTACACCCAATTCTCTTGTAGACCAACTTGAAACTATTCCACACTCTTAAGCGATGTGGACGGCAGCCTTCTAACATTTCTATATTCCTCCTTTTCGTAGTTTACACTAAACTTTACTTATGTGCATTGGTGTCCTTCATTGATTCAGTCACACACCTGAAAAAGAATTTGTAGGAAGAAAGAGGGAGTTTTCTGATATTTGGTCTCAAATGACAACATAAGCAGTAAAGTATGTGGCCGTGATCCAACACTTCTTTATATATGTTATGTATTTTTACTTCCTTGTATCAAGAAACAGGCAATGCTTTACCAGGAATGTAAACGAACTGGTTTGATTAGTTTTTATATACTTTAAAAAAATAATGAAAGAGAGCAGAAAGTAAATGTTTTCTTTAAATTGGGTTTTATTAATACTTATAAATCTGATCCTTCTGTAAAACATTGAAAAATACCTGAAATAAAAAAAGCCCTAAATGAAATAAAGGGGATAGACTCAAAGTAAGGCTTTGTTATAACAACACAAACTCTGATTAAGAAAATATTGTTATTACCAAACCAGTCTAGCCATCCTTGTTTCCAAGGAGCATTCTGGTTATACACAATAATAATAATTTTCCATTTTATTGTGCAAATTTGAGACTCTGGTTTGAAAGAAAGGGAAATCAATCTCTTACACTATGGTTATTGTTGTCACTTTTTATTTTCTTGACAAATAACCATTCTATTAAATCAAAATGTATAAAGTGTCTTCTGTGCATTTTTCTGAGATGCCAATCATAAAAATATAAGATATATCCTAGCTTGAAATATATTTTTAAAAGAACAAAAAGCTATTAGAGATTTTTTGATACTTATTTTGAGGCTCTCAAAATCAGCATATTTAGCTTTTAAATTATTTTTAGGAGGCTTACAAATTAAGATAATATACAAATCAAGATATCACTTTCCTCACTTAAAGCCATAGTTAAATCAGATTCACTTGGGGAGAGAGAAAGAACTCCAAGTTTGCCCCAAATGATCAAATTTTAAAGATGAAATCCATATCCTGAAATCCTTCTCAATCCCACACAACCTGGAGCAGGTGGCCACCCTACTTACACATGACCAGTTCTGGGTAAATTTTACTTAAAAAGAGCTTAGTGAGTTTCTAAGATTTGCCTCATACTCTGCTAGGAATAATTAGGGATTCAAATAACAAAGAAATGCAAACCTTGAGATTGTCTAGTCCTCAGGAATAATCCCTTCAGCAGTCATTTCAGCCATGTAGTATGACATGCTAGACTTAATCACGCTAGAAATGTCAGCTGAACACAACTGATTTGTAATTGTTAAGGGAACAATAACTTCAAATTATTGCACTTCATGTATTGCATCTATAAAGATAATGTGAATTAATATCCATTCTAGACTGACTTAGAGTAAATGTTTCAGGATGTGAGAGAAAGGAACTATACCATGTTTTTTTTTTTTCAAAAATGCTTCTGAGGTAATTTAGAATCTAATACAAATTTGTTAACTCAATTGAAGTATGGTTCTGAATTTGCTATAAAATATTTAGTCAAAGTGGAATCCCTGAATGTATGAATAGTAAACTGATTATCTTAGGTCCTAAATGAAGAATTGCTAAGGAAATATGCCAAGCCATGAATTCTATTTCCTAATGTTATTTAGATCTTTATAGATAATAAATAACATCTATTCATTCTTGCTCCAGGATAGAGTATCTATATTTGAATATCTCATAGACATCTCAAATTTTGGTTAAAATGTGATAAATAAAGATATCACATTGAAGATGAAGGTACACCTGACTCATGCCATGGTATTTTCAGTGGCATCATATGTTTGTGAAAGCTGGACAGAGAATAAGGGAGACAGGAAAAGAATCAATATTTTCAAATTATGGTTCTGGAGAGAAATATTGAATATACCATGGACTGCCAAAAGAGCCAACAGATCTGTCCCAGAAAAAGTGCAACTAGAGTGCTCCTTGGAATAAAGGATGAGTAAACTGCATCTTATATATTTTAGACATGTTGTCAGGAGGGACCAATCCCTGGAGAAGGACATCATGTTTGGGAGAGTGGCATATCAACAACAAAAAAATGAAAACCTTCAACTAGATGGATTGACACGGTGTCTGCAGCAATGGGCTTAAATATAAGAAAGATCATGTGCATGGCACAATGTCAGGGAGTGTTTGTTTCATTCTGTTGAACGTAGGGTCACTGTGAGTCAGATGGCACTTAACAATAAGAAAAGTAAACTGCTGTCTCAATTTTATTTTTTCTCAAACCTGTCTTCCTTTATCCTGCTGTCCTATCCTAATCTCTGTATATGGCATTACCATCGTACCTTGCTAACTGAGCAGACACTTAGGACAATTTCATGATTCCCCCTTTCTCCTCTCCATTACCTGACACTAATTGCCATCAACTCCTCTTTATTTTGTGTTAACTACATCTAGAATCTTTGTCCTCTCTCTTCAATCACTTCATCTTTTTTTATTAGAAATTTTTAATGTACATCATAATGTGATTCATTTTGACATGCTTTTCATTGTGACAATTTTCATATATGCAATTTGATAAGCATTACTCATATAGGTTACCCCTTACCCTCCTCTATGTTTCTCCCCCTCCCCCCCTTCTCATCTAAGTTTCCCATCCAAGTCTTCTCTATCTTTTACTATATAGTATTTTTCTATATGTCCTTGGGTTCCATTTCTGTTTAAGATAGAAACTTTTCCTGTAGTGGTCTTTGTTTCTATCTTGTTAGAACAATTACATGCGATTTCTAGACTATTTATATTGACCTCATTCTTATCTTCCTTCCCCCCCTTTTAATGTGATCTGATCTTTGAGTAGGATTTTTCCTTCTTGTAATTTTGAGTCAGCTCTCTCATATGAGTGAGAATGTGTTGTTTCTCTTTCTGAGGTTGTGTTCATTCACTTAAAATAATTTTCTCTAATTCCATCCATTTTGCTGCGAATGACCCTATTTCATTTTTCTTGATTGCTGAATAGTATTCCATTGTGTATATATACCATAGTTTTTTATCCATTCTTCTGTTGAAGGGCACTTTGGTTGATTCCATATCTTTGCTATTGTGAAAAGTGCTGCATTGAACATGGAGATGCAGGTGT
>VMDO01024418.1:0-29782 GCA_007922755.1 Pedetes capensis
AAAAAAAAAAAAAAAAAAAAAAAAAAAAAAAAAAAGCAATTCCAGATAACCTGGATCAAAATAAACCCATCTTTAAGGTCCTGTTCTCCTGGAAGCACCTCCAGGATTCACCTGAGTATCAGAACCTGAAGAAGCAACACCAACGAGTAGTATAAAATTATGGCCTTATGTGAAGGGCCTGAAGTTGCTAAGGCAGCTTAGCGGCACTTGGGAAGAGATGCTAGGCAGAAAGCAAGGGAAAGTGAGGACCCACTGGAATCCATCACTTGTTGGGGAATTTTAAAATTATATTTCCCAGCTAGGGTCCCTCATAACAGCTTGAGGGGCTGACCCCTAGTTGACCCCAGGGCTCATCTCACTCACTCAAAACAGCCCCTCCCATCGAGTGCGCAAAGATGGCCCCCGGCCAGCTTGACCAGCCTTAACCACCTTAGTTTTGATTGGCTCCCCTCACCACTAGCAGGTAATAACTGTCTCCACTTGGCAGTTATGTCTGTTTGCCCACTGTACCTGCCAGCCGTGTGCCCTGATTGGCTGAACCCCACCATGGGACCCCTCCAGGACCCTATAAAAGCAGGGCTCCTGGACTCCATAATCATCCCGGTAGCACCACCGATCCTGACCTCTGACCTCTCTGACCGTCTTCCGAACCTCATCACCTAGACCAGCGCTCCCTACTCCAACAAGACCATCTAGCAAGCCAGTGAGATCAAGCCCAGGGGTCCCAAAGAGCCGAAGGCATCTAGCAAGCCACGAAGAGCCTCCCAAATCCTCCCATCCTTGGGAAGGAGGGGGATAAAGAAGGCGAGCTGCGAGAGTCCAGACCATCAGACCTCAACTGAACACCAGCGGCTGTGGCTGTGCCTTTAAGGCTGAGCTGTACCAGCACTTAGCCTGCAGCATTCCATGGTGCAGGCCTAGAGCCAGCACTTAAAGGGATAGAGCCCTGCTCTATAGGGGCTGCTTGCTCCTTGCTCTCCATCAGGGGAGCACCCCAATAAACCTTCCCTATCCTTCTCTAACCATCTGAAGGTCTCCCGAGGTCCTTCTTTCCCGACATTGGCCACGTTGTTATGTTGAGGGTTTGGCCCTAACTTTAGCCGGGCTAGAGCTAAATCCCCGACAATCACTGAGGATGGAGGGACGCCCATGTCAACCTGTCTTGGAATCTGACCTTACTGATGCACGTGGCCTGTAGGCAGACCTGGACTCATTGCCATGGAGCTGGTGGGTTGGAAAGAATGAGGGTAAAGTTCCTGGAGGCTAAAGGAGCTGTGCCTCTGACTGCTGGTCCCACCAACAATGCACCCACAAATTGACAACAATATGCCTGGCCCCAGGAGGGCTAACACCCCACACCAATCTCCACAAGGTGATGCCACTACTGCTTCACTTCTACCCTCCAAAGCTCCTGCAGGATTTCTCTGTGGCCAACTTTTAAAAAATCAGGGGATAGAATTTGAGGAAAAACAGGTACAGAATAAACAAGCTGATCCAACATAACATCACCCCAGTGCTTTCCTCATAAGAATGAGTAGTTTAGAAGTGGGGAAAAGGTGGACTGGTTAGATCATTTGGCATAGGAGGCACTACTTCATTAAATCTAGTTGCCAGTCAATGCATAAAATTATATGGTATGCACAAATCAGTGATGACTGCTTCCATTTTCATTTACTTCCTTTTTGTGCAGTATTGGTGAGTCTATTGATTCTCTTGACACACATATAGACAAGGTGGGTTTTCCCAGAACCATTTTTATACCTGAAATTAAAGATTCCATTCTTTCAGAAATACAGTAGAATAATGTAACAAAACAAAATCTCAAAACCACAATGATTTATTTTAAAAAACACAAGAAATGCAAAAACGCATAAGTGGTTAAAAGAAAGGCCTCTGGAGTAGATTTTTTGGGAGTAAAACATAGCTGCTCTTCAAAGTATATAATCTTGGAGAAGTTATTTAACTTGTCTATTCCCCAGGTTTCTCTTTGAAATAGGATAATAGACACACCTACCTCAAAGATGTGAGAAACAAATGTGTATGTACATATATATCATGTATATTTGTATATAATCATGTATATTTGTTTTTGCTGTTGTTAGGTGCTGTCCAATCAGGTCCAATTCATAGTGACTCTATGTACAACAGAATGAAACACTCCCTGACACTGTGCCATGTCTGGTGCTATTGTCAGTGCTTCTCCACTATTCATAGGGTTTTCAATGGCTGATTGTTTTTTTGGGAGTAGGCTACCAGGTCCTTCTCCCAAGCCTACAGCACCTGGTGTTCCCAGACCATCTCCCATCCAAGGACTAACCAGGCTGAACCCTATTTAGCTTCCATGATCTGAAGAGATTGGATGGCAGGCCATGTATATTTATATATATCCATATATATGAACATGTTGTTAGGTGCCATCAAATTTGATACAACTTATAGCAATCCTATGTACAACAGAACAAAACACTACCCAACACTGTACCATGTACACCATCTTTTTATGTTTGAGCTCAATGTTATAGTCACTGTGATTTTTCTCATTTTGAGTAGTGCCACATCAGCAAATGGAGGTCCTATGGGCTTTACTCCATTCCTGTCATTAAGATCTATTCTACTTTCCCGAGACAACTCTTCCCCAGTCATTTCTGGATTGCCTTCCATCCTAAAGAGTGGATGGTGCTCATTCTTTGACACTATATTTGACAGTGCCTCTCTGCTGTTCATAGGGTTTTCAATGAGTGGGCTGCTAGGTCCTTCTCCCTAGTCTGTCTTAGTTTGGAAGCTCAGGTGAAACCTGTCCACTATGGGTGTCCCTGCTATCTGAAATACCAATGGCATAGCTTTCAGCATCACACCAACACTCAAGCCCCCACAGCATAACAAGCTGACAGACAGTTGGTAGTATCATTTTGCACTCTCTGAGGCCCTGGATTTGATTCCTAGCACCACAAAAACAAGAGGAGATGACAAACCACTCCTGAAACAATTCTGAAACAATCAGCCATTGAAAACCCTGAACAGCAGAGGAGCACTGACATAGTGCCAGGCATGATACAGTGTTGGGGAGTGTTTTATCTTGTTCATAGGGTGGCTATGAGTCAGACCCCACTCAAAAGCACCTAACAACAGCAAATATGTGTATACACACATATATGCACATACACATGAATGCATATATGTTCATAAACAAGCTTTAATATCTAATAACTGTTTACCTACTCAAGATCCTTATGTATTCTGGTATGTATAACAGGAAAAGTACTTGTCCAAGATCATATAGCTAATACGGCAGCTATGCTTACTCCCAGAAAATCTACTCCAGAGACCTTACTCTTAGCTACTTATACATTATTGAATTTCTTGTGGTTTTGTTAAAATTTTTGTTGTTTTGAGATTTTGTTTTGTTGCATTATTTTACTGTATTTCTTAAAGAACTAACCTTTAATTTTAAGTATAAGAAAAACAGTTCTGGAAAATCTCACCTTGTCCATGTATTTGTCAAAAGAATCCACAAACTCACCAATACTGCAGAGAAAGCAAATAAAATGGGAATATATATATATAACCAGTATTGATTTGTGCACACCATATATAATTTTATTCATTGGCTGGCAGCTGGATATTATGTATACATTTTTAGCTTTCATGTTTATTCATACTTTTTGCTAAGTCAATCTCATATATAAGTATATTCAGCTGTAACATATTACAGTCATATAATATGCCATATGGCCTGCATCCATAGCCCTGTGGCATCCGATCCCATCAGATCTTGGAAGCTAAGCAGGGTCGGGCCTGGTTAGTACCTGGATGGGAGACCGCCTGGGAACACCAGAAGCTGTAGGCTTGGGAGAAGGACCTGGCAACCCCCTCCCAAAAATCAATCTGCCATTGAAAACCCTATGCACAGCAGAGAAGCACTGACAATAGTGTTTCCCATTGTATAGAGGGTCGCTATGAGTCGGATACCGACTCGACAGCACCTAACAACAACAACAACAACAATATGCCATATATGCTTGAGGTTTGTTTTGCCTCTGTACATCAAGAATACTTCCAAAAGGTAAACAATTTCCTGGGGATATATTTTCTGGCTAATCTGCCTGATATACAATAATCACAATTTTTGGGTAATTTTTCTTAAGAAGAATATGAAGACTCTTCTTTTGCATTGATGGCCAATGTTAATGCATAATAAGTTAATAATGAGATTAACTTAACAGGGTAAGACAGAAAATGGGATATCACATTGAAGTAGGACTTTAAATTTTACATAAACATATATTTGCATATTATGTATATAATTCAAATATATAATAGCAATGAAATTATAAAATCCAAATGTGCGGTCTGGCAGTGTAGCACAGTGGTAGAGAATGTAATTGAGATGTGCGAGGTCTTAGGTTCAATTCCCAGCACGCACATGTGCGCGCACACACACAAACACACACAAACACACACAACAAAAATGTGAGATGAGAAAGTGCCCATATTAAAAAAAGAAAGCAAAACCTTCATTGTAGTATTTTTAAAAACTGTAACAAATATCTTGACATGGAATTTCTTTTGTTTTCACTACTTCATTTCCTCATTGTAATAGTTGAAATATTTGTAGATTTCTTTAGAGTCTTGTGAAACAAATGCATAAGTCAGTGAAAATAAAAAAGTGATTATGAAAATGAATTAATCTTTTCTGTGTTAAAAAAGTTAAAATTAAACTTCTATTGCTGTTTCATCGGCATAATAATCTATTCATGTTTATCTCTTGGCACCTTGTGTATGCTGTAATACTTTGTCTCATTCCACCCTTCCCCTTGTTCCCTCTATTATTTGTCAAAAGCGTATTGCCTCATAATCATTATCTTTATTTTTCTTCAATAAAAAAATCATAGTACTGACGGTTAATCTTTTTTGTCTACTTGATTGGATTGAGAGCTGACTAGAAGTTAGTAAAGCACATCTCTCACCATGTCTGTGAGGGCATTTCCAGAGAAGACTAGACCATGAAGCCTCTGACTTAATCAATGGCTTAATCCATTTATAGACTCAAAATCTGAATGGACTATTGGAAGGTGGTGGAAACTTAGGAGCTGGGCCTGGTTGGAGGAAGTAGATCACTGGGGACATAATTTTAAAGGATATATCTTGCCCTAGCCCTTTCCTGACTGTCGCCATCTCTGCTTCCCGGCCACCAATGAGGTGAAGAGCTCTGGGCTGCTACATCTTTCTGCCATGACACTCTTCCTCACCATATGCCCAGAAACAATGGAACCAGCTGGCCATGACCTGAAATCTCTGAAACCATGAGCCAAAATAAATTCTTTCTCCTTTAAATTGTTTCTCTCAGGTATTTGTCACAGTGATGCAAATACAATAGTACAATAGCAATGATTCAGTAGGATTCTGCTCAAACTAACTTGTAATATGGGTATTAATTTTCCTTGTTCATTTCCTTGATGATTTATCAATTCCTTTATTATTTATTTCCTGGTATTTCTCTACTTCTGTTCTCAACAGCTTTCTTTCACATATTCTTTACTTTTAAACTCTTTAAAAATATAATCCCACTTTTCAGAATTTGATTTTATATACTTTCTTACATTAAAATATAATGTATGTGTCTTCTCTCAAATGACTATGTCCATCCTCCTCTTTGCTTAAGCACTTTACATCGTTCTTGTATAGGATCCACAATCTGAATTACATCTATACTGGTGACTCTGTTTTAGATTCTTCATTGTTTCTTATTTATCTTCATTCAGACCTAACTTGATATTTTGATCTCTAACTGCCTTGAAATCTACACAATCTTTTTCTTCACTTTCCCTTGCAAATTTCCTGTAATTGAATTATATATATTTGCCAGTCTTCTCCTACTAAGAATATTTTCTTTGTAGTAAGAGGTCAAAATATATTTAACAATGAATGAATAATAAGATAATACCTTCTGCTCAGATTTCTTTTCCTATTTACAAACTCACATGTCCTGTGGCCAGTTTAACATTTCAAATTGGTTGTCTCACATCTTAAAGTTTATGTAAAGAAGTGAGAGTGTTGATTCTCTATTCTTTAATCTGCTCAGACTATAAATTTGATCGGCAAATCTCTGCAAGCAGTGCCACCATCCTGGAATTGCTGATGCACAATGCAGAATCCTGAGAAGAGAGAGTCTATGAAGTTAGGAAATGGCAATGATAGCATCCCCTTCATGAACACAGTGTGTTATTCACTTCCTGAGTAAATGTTTCTCATTCTTGTAAACTTGAGATTTGCCAGGTGCTTGTGATTTGTGGTCGTTCTGAGGTGGAGAAACTTCCAGGGGAGAAAGCAAAACTACTGCTGGCCTGGACTCTGTGACTAGCAACTGAGTCTTTGGTTCCCTCTTGCCTGTGTTTTCAGGATTAGTTTTAGTCTAGATCTACATGCTCTGCGACCATAGGAATTGGTGCTTATTAGGATGCTTTGAAATAAAGTTCACAAGTGTATGGTTTAGGTATTCTTTTGATGATTTCTCATGCTAATTACGTCTATGACATTTAACCAAGGTAATTGTGAGTTTGCCTAAGGTTAATAGGTTTCTTTGACTCATTATTTTGACTCTGACCTCCCGTGTACTTGGATTGCTCTTGAACCAGAGCAGAACAGAGCTGGACATCTGGACTATGTAGCTGTAGGAAGTCTTCCCAACATACTGGTGCAATGTATACAGTGCTTTGTGGAAGCCTGAAGAGTCCTCAAAGTTATCTATTCTGCAACAGGCCACTGAGTAGAAATAACCCATTTTAGAATGTCTTTCAAGGGTATTATCTTACTACAGAATTAATCTATAGTCTGGAGCATCAGAATGTGCACCCAGGTAATTGAAGGCAAGTCAGGTCCAGAAAATGACAGCCTGAAATTATGTTTTCCACCAGTTTCAGAAGGAAAAAAGAATAAAAGTAGTTTCCTCCATAGAGATGATGGAATCTAAGTTATACCCAAATTACTGCTTAACAGAATCAATGTTCTGCCCCCAAAAAGCAGGAGAATAAGGAAGAAGAGAAAGTTAAGGGGGAAAGGCAGCCTTCAGGAGGAATGGGAAGGAATCTAAGAATTACCAAGGATGGGAAAAGATGAAAAGTCTACTGGTAGTACAAATAGACCACCCAATTTGTTACAGACAGGAAGCTTTTGACAGGAAGCAGATTTGCAATTTTTACCAGGAAGGCAGTATTGAAAACATTCTCTGCACCCATCTCTTAGGACATTTCAAGAAAAGTAAGTGATCCTGGCCAGTCCAAGGCACCCACCTCCTCTTAGCTCCCATAGGAGATGCACCTGTGTAAGGGCTACCCTGGAAAACAGGGTAGAGAAATACCTGCTAAGAAAATAGTTTTCCAGAGGTAGAGGGACTGCTTGAGCCAGCTAGAAAGTAGCTAAACTGATACTTAAACCCATAAGAAAACAAAACTAAACAAACCAATGAAAGCATGCTAGAAGCTGTCTGTATTGGCCAGATTATTCCTTTTGTTGCAAGTACCTCTACACACACAGCCTTGGTCATAGGTTTCAATGTAAGTTGATTGTTGTTGGGTCCAACTCATAGTGGCCCTCATAGAGTTTTCAATGGCTGGTTGTTTGGGGATTGCCTCAGGAGTGGATTGCCACATCCTTCTCTCACTTTTGTGGTGCTGAGGATCAAACTTGAGTCCAAAAAGTGTGTGGAGCAGCACTCTATCAGCAATATATGAGCTAAACACCAGCCCATATATTGGTTAAGTCAATATAATTTACTAGTTTGCAGCTCTATTATAGTTGCTTAATCAATAGCCTCACTTTCAGGGTTCACTGCTGACAAAGCAATATTTATAGTTATTTTATGTCCTTTACTAAAGCAGAAAAATCTATATTTTATGAAGATTCTTTTAAAACAACACAAATATTTAGAGAGTATTGAAGGTGAATTCTGGTAATCTCATTTATCACAAATATTTTCTCTCTACACACAAATAAATTAAAGGTTGTAATTTATACTTGCATTTTTATTATAAGCAGATAGTTTTCCCTTTAATCATTCAAAGAAAATGTTATAAAAACAGGGTATGGATTCATTCCAAAATTTCAATTGCTCACAATGCTTAACCAAGTACTACTTCTCTACTTGACATTCTAAATAACTTCCATGCAATGATCTAATTAAAATGCAGTTTGTGGTGAGGCAATTTTATTTTTATCAAAGAAGTCCTTCAAATGTAAACATAATGCATAAACATAATTGCACTTTCAGCCAAGGTGATACTGATTTTATTGTTATCTTAGGAAATAATGTGGAGTTTTGTGTGTCACTTTGAAAACTCCCAGAAGAGAAAAATAGTCTAGTCCTCAAATTTGTTAGGAATAAGATAGCAATTCTACCTCTGTTACTGAGAGAAGCAAGAGATAGCGCCCTTTCCTATAAGTGAACTCTTAGACATGATTTAAAACCTCCATTAAGATGTGGAAACCTCTGAACCTTCTCTGAAGCACCCACAATATTTTCTCCATGATCTTTGGGTAAATCACTGTTTTGCTTTCTTGTTTTCCTCCTTTATTCCATTCACTGAAGTACTGTTTCTTCTTTCAAGTAAACTGTGTGTTCTCTATGCATCCTCTCTTTCATGATACTTACTTTAAGATTCTACATGTTTGGTGTTTTCCCATTTAAAGTGAAACAAATGACAAATAGCTAAGCATGTGAGAAGAGAAATGTGTAAGACAGAAAAGAATGACAGAACCATATCAAGACTTCAGGTCAAATACAAAGGAAAACAAAACTCAAATTTACAAACTACTGAAGTCTAGGAAAGTAAAAAGGAAGAGTAAGTTATAAGAAGAGTGCACTGGATTTGAAAAAATAAGAAGTTAGGCTACATTAAGATAGACTAATTCTAGCAATTTAAAAATGAGCATAGAAATTAATAAGGGAAAAACAATTTTAAAAATTACTTATATGCTTAACTTTACCATTAGAGATAAAAATTTCTATCTTCCTTCTACTCACAAAAAAGAATATTATGAATCAAAATAAAGAAAAAATTATATATATATATATTGTTGTTGTTGTTGTTGTTGTTAGGTGCCGTTGAGTGGGTATCCAACTCATAGTGACCCTCATAGGGTTTTCAATGGCTGACTGTTTCGGGATTGCCTTGGGAGTGGATTGCCAGGTCCTTCTCCCATTTTTGCGGTGCTGGGAATTGAACTCGGGACCTCAGAGACTGAAGTGCAGCGCTCTACCAACTGAGCTAAATCCCAGCCCCATATATATATATATATATATATGTATATATGTGTGTGTATATATATATATATATATGTATGTGTATATATGTATATAATTAATTTTTATGGAATGTTCACTCCACATTTAAGAAAAAGTAAGATTTAAGTGAAAGCAAAGCCATGTATTTTAAATACTGCTCCAAGTGGACAAGTTTTTACCAAAAACTTATTAAAATACCAGTAAAGAAAGTCGCTTGGGAACAAATTAGTAAAGACCTTGAGGAGGCGGCTCATCAATAGTCCTGAGTTTCTGATGAACTTCTGCACTTTCTGATGAACTTCTGAACTGAAGGGGATTATAAGAAAAAGGGAGAGCAGAACCATAGTGCAGGAAATACAGAGGAGAGAGTAGGTACAACAGCAGTTCAAAGTTTCTCCTAGAAACCAAATAGGTAAGAAAAGGACACCCCCTCCCGAAGGAGATCATCCCCTTCATCCACTCTCCTCTCAGCAAAGAGAAAAGGCCGCATGCAGTTGGCTTTCAAGATAAAAATGCTATGCCACAGTCAACCAGAAAAGAGTTGAACTTCCTAAGGTCCTCAAGAGGGAAACTCACTTCCTCTCCCACTTGGAGGGGAGAAGCAGTGGCCAGTCTGTTCAACTCATGTCCTAATGCCTAATGCAACCATCTGCACTCTCTGTCCAGTACACAGATCTCTCAGGGATTCACCTGTTTAAGAGAAGGAAAGTACTTATCTTTATGATCAACAAGAGAAAATCCTGCTCCATAGATTCCTGTAAATAAGCAGCCTAGTCTTTCATGCATAACCATGACTGAATGACAAAGGACCACTGGCCATTTAATAAAGTCAGATGCAAGATGATCCAGACATGATGTTTAGACTATGTTTTCATTTTCTCTTTAAGTTATGCTTTATAAACAGTAAAAATCACTTTTCTTAGTGTAAAGTTCTGGGAATTTTTAAAACCACATGCAGGTAGATAAGCACTACTAAAATCAAGCTATGGAGCAATTTTACGCCCTACCCCCACCCACAATTCCCCACTGCAGCTTTGTAGTCACATTTCCTTCCAACCTCAGATCCTGGCAACCACTTACCTTATCTCTTTATATAATTCTGCATTTTCCAAATAGGCACGTAAGTGGAATCATACAGCAGGCTGTCTTTTGAGTCTAGCTTTTTCATTTAATATAATATGTTTGACATTCAGCCACATGGCTCTATCAATTATTCATTCCTTTTTAATTGCCTGTTAGTATTCTATTTTATGAATCTATCACAGTGTATTACTTGTTCCCCAGATGAGGGATATTTGAGGGTTTTCCAGTTTCTGGCAATTATGAAAAGAAGCCACCATAAACATTTACATGTAGGTGTTTCTGGGAACAGAGCTTTTTGTTCTATTGTCCTCTCAGGAAAATACCTAGGACTAGGATCATATGGTTTGTTGTTGTTGTTAGGTGCCATTGAGTTGGGTTCCACTCATAGGGACCCTAGTACAACAGAAGAAAACACACCCTAAGACTGTGCCGTGCCCAGCACTGTGGCAGTGTTTCCCCACTATTCATAAGATTTTCAATGGCTGGTTGTTTCAGGATTGTTTCTGGAGTAACCTGCCAGGTCATTTTTCCATTTTTTGACAGGACTGGGGATCAAATCCAAGGCTACAGAGAAAGCAGAGCAGCACTCTAACTAAACTAAACCCCAGCCCTGGGATCCTATGAGAGGAAGTATTACTAAGAAATTGACAAGCATGTTTCCTAGGTGATTGTTTCCCGTGGAGATGGACACTGGAAGGTGGTGCCCTCCGTGCCGAGTTCTTGGTCTTGTGAACCAAAGAGCGAGTCCTTGGATCATATTCAAGGCAGCCAAAGTGAAAGTTTTATTTAGAACAGTAGGAAAGTGAAAGTGAGAACTTAATAGACAAGTGGAAGTTTTAAGGAAAAGTGAAAGTGAAAGAAGAGCAAAGCCTCTAAGGCAGAGGAGGTGATCCCTAGAGGGTTGTCATCCCATAGAACCGACTAGTGGACTAGTCGCATATACAGTCTCTTTGACTGTGCTGGCATTCACTGACAGGGTCCCACCAGAATTCTGCCAGATGACAGACATCTATAATTGGGACCTTCAAACCTAGCTTTCCTGCAGTGTTTGGCTGATTCACATTTCATTACTTGTCCTCCGATTGGCCCTAAGTTGATGTGAGTGGGCCTTTCCAGGACCAGTCCCCCAGGGGTTCTGCTTCCCTGTGTATTCTGCATAGCAACTCTCAACAGATAATGAGAATAAAGTTTGACCCTTACTTGAGTGATTTTTTTCTTCCTCCCAGATCCTTGTCTGCTGCGTCAGCCCATGGTTCCAGCCCCATTTATTTCCAATTTCCCTTTCAATTGTAGGACTTTACTATCCTGCCAGCCATGCATGAGAGTCTCAGTTCCTTTTCTTTCAACATCTGGCACTAGGTAAGGATAATCTTTTAAATTAAGTCATTCTAGTGGGAGGGTCCCCACGTGTCTGTAAGCTTGTCATTCTGTGGGGGCTCACTGTTGCTATGATGTTGAAAGCTATGCCATGAATATTTCAGATACTGGCAGGGCCACCCAGGGTGGACAGGTTTCAGCTGAGCTTCTAGACTAAGACAGATGAGGGAGAAGGGCCCGACAGCCCACTCCTGAAACAATTAGCCATCGAAAACCCTGTGCATAGCAGAGAAGCATTGCCAAATATAGTGCTAGAGAAGAAGCCCCCTGTGGTGGAAGGCGTTCAAGAAATAACTGGGGAAGAGTTTTCTCTTCAAAGTAGGGTTGACCTCAATGACAGTGAAACTAGAGTTTCGCCAGTTGCTGGGCATCAGGTCCTGGGTCCACTGCCCCAGGAATAAATGCACAGATAGCCAAGGCAATGAGAACAAGAAAAATTTTATTGAAAGGATAGATAAAGCATCTATATGAATGGAGGGGTTCCTGTCTGGGTAGCCAAGGTGGGGCTGTTGTCTAGGGGTTTCTGTGGTCCCTTTCTTTGAGCTAGACTTTGTTGAGGTAGCTTCAGCAGATTGGCCCTCAGTTGGGGGCACCTGTATGTAGGCCCAGTTAAAGGGCAATTGTTCCTATTGTTTCTACCTAGAGACTGATTAGCTAGCTGACTGCTGGCCAGGTCAAGTGACTTGTCTTTCTTAGAAGAATGAGACTTGATCTGGCTACTCTTAAACAAGTGACTACTTGTTTCCCTTGAAAAATGAGACTTAGGACAATGAAACTCACGTGGTCTGACCAAAACTTAGACAACCTACTTGGTTGCTTGGTAATTGCCATGGCTCAGTAATTCCCTCATCTAGGCCCTATTTCCCTGAACCTACCTGAAATTTACTAACTTTTATTAGTGGGGATGGAGTAAATCCCCTGGGACCTATTCTTGCTGAGGTGGTATGACTTAAAATCAGAAGAAACATAGTGGCTACAATAATGAAGTCAAAAATAAAAAGATTGTGTGCATGGCACAGTGTTGGGTAGTGTTTCATTCCATCGTACTTAGGGTGGAGATGTGTCAGACTGGACTCCATGGCACCTAACAACAGTGGGTGTATAGTGATAAATTATTGGAATTTAACTTATATTTCCCTAAAGACTAATGATACTGAGCATATTTATGTTCCTAATTACCATCTGCATATTTCATTTGCTGAATGGTCTATTAAACTCTCTTGATTTCTTTTTTATTATCTGTTTTATTTTTGAGTTGTAAAATGGCTTCAATATAGTCCACTAAAAAATCTACTTTAATATATATGTTTTACAATTTCTCCTAGATTGTTGTTCATCTTTTCATTTCTTTAACATAGTCTTTAGAAATGCAAATGTTTGTAAATTTGATGAAGTCCAACTCATTTTTTTTTTAAATTCTTCATTAATCATACTTTTTCTTGCTTTATTTTTGGTTATATGAAAGATATCTTGCCAACCCCTAAGTTAAAGATATTTTCTCCTTTTTATTTTCCTTTCTTCCTTTCTTTTCTTCCCTTTTCTTTTTTTCTTTTTGGTTGAAGTTTGATCACTTTATCTTTTACATTTAAGTCATAATCTATCTCAACTTAATTTTTTTGTGGTATGAGATAATGTTTGAATTTTTTGGTTTTGCCTTTCTGTACCAGGCTGCACAGTTGTTTTAGCAAAGTTTGTCGGAAAGATCTGTTCCTTGATTTACCATACCATCTTTGACAAAAATTAACTACATATTTGTATTGTGGGTCTATTTCTGGATTCTCTCCACTGTTTCATTGATCTATTTACCATCCTTGATGTCCATCCTGCACTATCTTGATTACTGAAGATTTAAAATCAGGTACCATGATTCCCTTCAGTTTATCCATTTTCAAAGTTGTTTCGGCGAATGAAGAACTTCTGCCTTGCCCTATAAATCTTAAAATCAGTTTGTAAATGTCTACAAAAACCATGCTGACATTTTGTTAGGATTATATTTAGTTTTGAGAAGACTGACATTTTAATAATAATCTTGTGGCTTTTGAGCTGCAAACAGTACATATGGCAGTGGGTTCCTTAACTTACCTCAATGATGTCAAATGGTTTTACATCTTGAACACATCCTTCAACCTTTTTCTTAGGCATTACGTATTTTTGGTGCTATTTTAAGTAGTATCTATAAGTTTTAATTTCTGACTTTATTTTGCTGTCAGTATATGGAAATAAGATCAAACTTACTTTATTTCCTTTATTCAGTTTCCTCTACTGTTTTTAGCCTATTGAGTTCATTATAGTTACATCAGGTTTCTGGTAGGCAGCATATATATTTGGATCCAGTTTTTCACCATTTTAAATGTAATATTTAGGCTTGGTTCTACTTTTTGTAAATTTGCTAACTTCTTTCAGCTTTTCCTATGTGATACTTGTTCCTATAAAAATCTTTTCTCTCCTTTCTTTTGGATTAACTGCATATTATTCTTATGATTGCCTTGTACTTTCTTTGTTGCCTATCAGCTACAATCTTTTAGTGTGTGTTTTTAGTGGGTAATTGAGGCTTAGTAGCATGTATATTTAACTTATCATAGCCTTTTTTCAAGTAATTTTATATTACTTCCAACATAGTAGAAGCAGTTTAAAACTATATAATTTCCTTCTTGCCTACCACCCCCCTGACTCAGCCTGCCTTTGTTATTATTATACACTTTACTTTTACATGAGGTATAAATATTATTATTGTTTTGGTTCTAAAAAGTCACTTATTCATAAATAATAAGAAAAATACATTTTATATTTGCTGACACAATGACTGTTTTTGATGCTCTTTATACTTTGTATACATCCAGGGTTTCAGCCGGTATCTTTTCCGTTTTTCTAAATTAAATTCATTTAACATCTTTTATAGTATGGGTCTGTTGGTGATAAATCCTCCAGATCTGTCTGTCTGAAAATATGTTTATGTAACATCTACATTTAAAAGATATTTTCCCTATATCTAAATTCCAGAGTGGTATTAAGGAAAAATTATTCACTGACATGTCAAAGCATAGTGAGGAAGCCTTTATTCAGGACCATAGTGATAAGTATATGGGCCACCAGTAGAGTCTTTCAGTGAGGGAGAGAGATCGAGCTCCATTCTGAATTCAGGATAGGCAAGTGGGAATTAATTTAGCCAAAAAGTAGGGTGGAGTCAGTGAATGGAAAGTTACGAAGAGGAAACACCAGCAGGGAGAGGGAACCTGGTGACCTAATAGGATTCTTGCTAAAGACAGGCCAGGATGATCAGGCATCATGGAGGCTTGGTTAAGGGTGAGGGACCTGGCTGACCAGAGGTTAAATATGATTAAAAATATTGCAGAGGACAGGCAGTTTGCCAAATTGGCTACTCAAGATTCTTTGACAAAACTGGGTTTACAAGGAAGTGTACAGATATGTTTAGAAGATTTAGAAGCCTGACTAGAGTTTGGCCAAGCAAAGAGTCTTTGCCAATGACAGATTTTTACTTTTTATTTTGCACATTTAAAGACGGCGCAACTATGACTTCTAGCACTATTTCCAAAGTGGAATGCTGTCCTCCTCAATGTGGTTCCCCTGTGTGTAAGATCTTTTTCCCTCCTGCTGCTTTAAGGATCTTTTTTTATCATTGAATATTTGGAAGTGTTTTAGTCTTTATTTTTTAAATCACTTTTTTCTACCACAACCACTTACATTCATATTTGATGAAATTTACCTCAGGGCTTAGAAATGCTATATTCAGGTGTTTTTGTCAATACTTTATTGTATATATTTTCTATTGCTAAGTCTCTGGGTATACTAACCACTTCCTTTACAATGTCAAATCTTTTAATCCTTTCAAGTATATTTCAAACCACAAGCTTTGCAGTTTCCATCTCTAGAACTTTTATTTGGTATTTGAATTCTCCAATCTCTACCTAAATTAGTCTTTTCTTTTATAACAAAATTTACTGAGATACTTTGTTGTTGTTGTTGTTGTTGTTGTTGTTGTTGAGTGCTGTCAAGTCGGATCCAACCCATAACGACCTTATGTACAACAGAATGAAATAGTACCCAACAGTGGGCCATGTACATGATCCTTTTATGTTTGAGCCCAATGTTGCAGTCACTACGTTTTTTTCTCATTTTGAGTCCTGCCATATCAGCAGATGGAGTTCCCAGCTTTCTCCATTGCTAGCATTAATGTCATAATCCACCATATTAGCAGGCCAAAGAGGAAAAACCACACTAGTATATTAATTGATGCAAAAGGATTTGACAAAATTCAACATCCCTCCATGGAAAAAAATCTCTCAAATAAATAGGAATGGAAGCATGACTTCCTCAACTTTATAAAGAGTATCTATAAAATCTATAGCTGTAATATTATACTTAATTGTGCTAGAAGACTTGTTTTCCTTTGATTAGGAACAAAATAGTGATGTCCCATTTCATCACTCTTATCAATATAGTGCTAGAAGTCCAAGCCAGTGTTTGTGTTTATTTTATGTACATTATCCAGGGATGTAGCTGTACTTAAGAATAAGGAAAAGTACATCTAGTTCATCTTCCCAGAGCAGAAATTTCTCCAGGGATCTATATTTTTATTTATTTATTTATTTATACTTGGAGGTTGAACCCATGACCTCACATACACTTTTCCAGTGCTCTACTATGGGACTGCATCCCTAGTCCATTTTTATTTTTAATTTGAGTCAGGGCTGCCTCTGGCCTTGAATTCGAGATCCTTTTTCCTTAACCTCACACATCACTGGCATTATAGGTGGGGGCCATCATGCCTGGCTATATTTTTTACTTTTAAATGTAACACGTTCTTGCCTTATAGTAGAAGGCAATCTGTAGACATATATTTAGTTTTGAGGTGTTTTTGTTTGCTTATTATGATTTATGGATGTGATTAAGCAAAAACTGTCCTGCTTCATGATATCGAAATAAGTCTTTATAATATTGCATGATTTTTTCTACAGTACTAAGAATTTTATGAAAATAAAAAGTAACTTAGTTAAAATTATTTAGTAAATGAATGTTTCAGAAATTAATGAAAACTTATTCTTTATAATCCAAGATCACGTTTTCATTGTTCTTTCCAAATTAGTGTACTTCTTAGAAATACCAGGAAACTTAATTCATAGGGAAAAGTGTTGCCTTGAAAACTAGAGCCATAAAAGATGGATAAAGAGAGTCCCAGTTTTGGGTTAAAACCCTGGTGCAGAAGCTGCAGTAGGAAGCCTATTGGTAGGAACACTTTAGACTGTAATTGAATTGCTGGAAGCTCAGTGTAGCCTAGCTTGTGTTAAAGACTCTTAGTGGGCCCAGTCTTAGGGGTCCTCATAGTCCCCTGAGATGTACCTTCAAGAACCCTACCACAGGGTTCTTACTGTGATGAACAGAGAAAAGTCTCGCCATACTTCCAGTAGTGGAAAGGAAAAGTAACCATTCTGAAATACTTCCAAAGCTTTCTGCTCTCTTTAACAAGTCCTTCACTGAAAGGATAATATTTTGCCAGTGCCTGCTGACTGGCATTTTACCAAAGCCTAACCAATCCAGAAAAACAGAAAGATCTAACTCAAGCACTGGCTAAACTTCAACTTGGGGGGAGGAAAATATCTATTTCCACCCACTCTAAGTCCTCAATGCTTTTTGTTTTGTTTTGTTTGTTTTTATGAATAGCAGAGTCAGTGCAGGAAAGGGAAATATTCAACTCAGGCTCACTAGAAAACCAAAACTTAATTATAGGGCTTTCCATTGCTTTCAGTCATCCGATTCCTCAACACTGTACCAGTAGGGCTTTAGTGTCACAAGTATTATTGAAAGATCTATGAGCTTAGGATCCTTCTTAAGGAGCCTCTAGGAAAACTCAAAGACAAACATAAGGACACTAGAAGAAATTTTAGCCTCTGACACTAGAACTACAACCAACAATAAATACATCCTTCCTCCTGGCCAGATAAACATAAATCTTCACAATAAAGACCTATCTATCTGAGCTCCTTTTAGTCAATATTTCATGTCTGGCTTTCAACAATAAAAAATAACAAAGATATGATAAAAAAGGGAAAAATATAGTCTGAAGAGACAAAGCAAGCATCAGGGCAAGACTGAGGCATGGCACATTCTGTAGTTATGACAGCAGTAGTTTAACATAGTCACGGTTGGTATGCTAAGGGCTGTAATGGAAAAAAGTGGTGAATACATAAGAACAGATAAGTCATGTTGGCAGAGAAATGGAAACTCTAGGGAAGGACCAAAAAGAAATGCTAGCAACCAAAAACATAGTAATAGAAATGAAGGATGTCTTTGATGGGCTCATTAGTAGACTGGACATGGCTGAAGAAAGAAATCAGTGAACTTGAGGAAATGTCAACAGGAACTTCCAACATTAAAATACAAAGTGAAAAAATGCAAAAAAAATTAAAAAACAGGAGAGAATATTCATGAACTGTAAATTACAAAAGATGTAACATGCAGAATAGGAATAAGAGAAAGAATAGAAAATAACCGGAAAATTTTGGATGTAATAGTGGCTAAAAATTTTCCAGAGTTAATGCCAAATATTAGATTATGGATCCAGGAAACTGTGAGAACACAAAGCAGAACAAATATCAAAAAATTTTCACCTAGATACAGGCTATTCATACTAGAAAACATGAAAACCAGAAAGAAAATCTTGGAAGGAGCTAGACTGGGAGCAGGTTAGAGGAGGAGAACGTGTGATCAACAAAGGAACAATGATAAGAATTACAATGGACTTTCTTTAGAAACCATGCAAGTAAGAAGACAGTAGAGTGAAATACGGAAGGAAGGAAGGAAGGATGGAAGAAAGGAAGGCAAGCAGGTAGGCAAAAGAATAAAGAAAGACCAATCTGGAATTCTTCATCTTGTGAAATTATCCTCAAAAAGGAAAGGAGAAATAAAAAAATAATTTTCTCCAACAAACACTAAGATAACATGCTGCCAGCAGACCTGCCTTAGAAAAATAATTTTAAAGTTCTTCAGAGAGAAAGAAACAATATAGGTCAGAAACTCAGATCTACATGAAGGAATAGCCTTTGATGAGGACTAAATAAAGGTAAAATAAAAAACTTTTCTTGTTCTTAATTGATCTAACAGGTATCAGTTGTTCAAACTAATAATAACAATCATGTATTTGGTGATTATGGCTTACAGATAAATGAAACGAATGACAGCATTATTACAAGAGAGGGGAGGGTAGAATTGAGAACATTTGGTCCTAAGGCATTTGTATTATCCAGAAGGGAGCATAGTGTCATTTGAAGTGACTTGTATTAGTTATAAATGTATGCTGCAAAGTTTGAGAAAGCATTTAAAAGTGTGAAAAGAAGTATAATGGACTTCAAATAAGAGCGAAACAGAATCATGTAAAATGATCAAGAAAAACCAGAGGGATCAGGGAAAAAGTAGAACATACACAAAAATAATACTTGGTGAATATCAAAGTAATTAAATTTCATTTCTATGTTATGAATGTTCATCTGATCTTTAAAAACCCACAAAGGGAATTCTCTTATAGGGAAAGTAAAACAGGCCAAAAACTTTACTTATCAAATTTTTCCGAGAACACTAAAGCACATTTCACTGGCTGAACTGTTAAGAACCTTGTTGACCATCCTCAGTCCTTCTGGTGATTGGCTGTTCTTGACAGTATTGTCATTCATTACCCACTTTCATCATGGTTCCTCACTGCACAATATCTGTCTTTTATAAATACTATTTGAGTACATTAGATGTAGCTAGTAGTCTTCCCTACTTGCAAATCGGAATACCTTTGTTTAATGCGACTGAACCATCTACCAAAAAATCAGAAAAATAAGTTTCTCAAATAGAGCATGAAATAAAAAAGGTGCCTGCTTTCCCAAGCAAGTAATAATTGGGAAAATTTATTGTATCCTATAGGCAGTTGAAGGGAGATACTATTTAATTGCTTTGGCTCACCTGGGAAATAAATAAGCCTCATAATTTTAGCTATTTTTTTTTGTTTTCTTCAGGGGGATTTAATTTAAATCCATTCTCTTCCAATAATTGCTCCTTTCTCATTCATGGCAAGAAAATGTCTCACAATCATTTTAAAGTCAGGATTAAATAAAGGCATCAACATTTATCAAATTTCACATCAATATTTTCTTGTTATTAAAACTGTCTTATATTAACAGGTTTATAACATAGTTACTCATTAGCTTTAAGTAAAATAATAATAATAATAATAATAATAATAATAATAATAATAATAGTTGTTGTTAGGTGCCATCGAGTTGGTATCCAACTCATAGCGACCCTCTGTACAACAGGGGAAACAGTATTGTCAGTGCTTCTCCTCTGTTCATAGGGTTTTCAATGGCAGATTGATTTTTGGGAGGGGGTTGCCAGGTCCTTCTCCCAAGCCTACAGCATCTGGTGTTCCCAGGTGGTCTCCCATCCAGGTACTAACCAGGCCCGACCTTGCTTAGCTTCTGAGATCTGACGGGATCAGATGCCACAGGGCTACGGCTGCAGGCAATAATAATAATAATAGCTAGGATAATTTATCCTTATTCCTGCTCCTTCTTAGAGTGTACTTAGCTATTTGTGGATCTATTTCTTTACTATATGTTTTATCACTGGAATTTTGACTTGCATATTTTGATTTATAGAATTACAGAATAAAAATTAATCTGAAGATAATTGGTATCTTTATAACATTAAGTCTTTTGTCCCAGAAATGGGACACTAGATTAGCTCCTAAATTCCTTACAAGGAGTCTTAAGGTTTCATTCAAATACTAGTGTTTTCTCAGTTAAATTAATTTCATAGAAATTATCATTTTTATTATTATTGTGAATGGTATATAACAGTTTTTCTTGTGATTTGTCATTATTGCCATTTTCTGAATATTTATTAGTTGATTTTATATCAGAAGATACCATGGAGCTCCTTTATTTAAACAAAATGGCAATAACTCTGTTGATCTTCCTGGTATATGATAACATCATCTATAGACAGCAATATTTTCATATTACCTTTCAAATACTTACATCTTTTTTCTCACCTCATAACTATACCCAGAAATTCCTAAAATATATTAAACAGTAACAGTGATGGTGAATGTTTTTGTTTTTCTTTAACTTAAGAGAAATGTAACTAAAGATCCTTGATTAAACACAGTGTTTGTTTACAGAAATCACTGTATAAAACTATCAGCCTCTAGTAGTTCCATTTTATTCCTAGTAGCTACGAATATTTTTAAAATATGAATAGATGAAGAACTTTGTGAAATATGTTTCCTGCATATATAGGTATAGTAATTTCATATTCCAATTTTCAGTTAGTAATGTGATATATTAAAAACATTCATTACCTGATAATGAATCATTAATGAATTGCCAGAACAAATTTCACCTGATTACTTTTAATACTTGTTGGATTTAATTATCCTGTTATTTTATTTACTTTCTCACATTGTCCTTTCTAAGTGAAATCAGTACCTAATCTCCTTTTCTTGTTTTATCTCCCTGATTTTCAAATCCAGACCTCACTAAGCTTAGAAAACAATATGTGTAGATTGTCCTTGCAAAGATGTCCATGTCACAGTCCCTCAGACCTCCCCACATGGAAAAAGGGATTTCTCAAATGTGATGGAGATATTACAATTGTATTATTTAGATAGGCCCCATCCAAACACACAAACTATTTCAAGCAGAAAGTTTGATCTGGCTGGAGACAGAGAGATGCAGGCAGATGATACAATAGAGATAGAACATAGGTAGAAGTCGGAAGGATTCTAAGAATGAAGGCATTTAGCAGGTGGTTGCTAGGTGTAATGCATAGAGGACCGCAGGGGAGGATGTCAGATAGACGTCTGTTGGTGCTCAGGGCTGCCCTCTGCTGATAATGCAAGGAACTGGATTTGGCCACAGCAAGTTTGGACGTGGACTCTGGTATGCGAGGTAGCTCAGACCAGACAAAGTGAGTTCCAGGTCATCCTGTGTTACACAGTAAAACTCTATCTCAAAATTAAATTAAATTAAAAATTATGTATTGTTTCAAATAGACTATGTTTATGGTCATTTTAACACAAATTTAGCAAACTAATACAGATCTTAGGATCTGAGTGCTACTGTAACATATCTATAAATGTAACAGTGGCTTAGGATTTGGGCAATGGGCAGAAGTTAATCAAATAGTCAGATTATCAACAGACTGTAAGTAGAAATAGGGACATTAGTGACTGAGGGCAAGGGCTCAGTGGGAAATCAGGGAGCATAGATGGAAAAGAATCCTAAATCACCTCTGAAAAAACCTAAATCATTGGGAACAGATGACTAGGAGAAATAGGAACTTTAAAGGCTTTGTTGCTGAGGTCCCAAAAGGAAGTGAGGCACATGTTGTAAGTGGGATCCTTGTGACACAGAGGCAGAATGCTTAGCAGATCTTTCTCCTGCAGTTATGTAGAAGGGTCTATGTATGAAGAATGAATTCTAAGGTTTAGCTGAGATTTCTAAGCAAAGTGTTGAAAGTACAATATGGAGGTAAATTAAGACAACAGGAACCAGATCCACATGGCTTGGCTATTTTAACTCTATCCAAATAGGGACAGGGGGAAGTGAAATTGAGAGATTACTTCAAAAGTGTGACATGGAGAAATATCCAAGGATGTTGCTTTATAATCTTTTGCAAAATATTAGGAAGATCAAAAGAGCAGATTTAGTTACATAAAATCTTTGAAGTGATCAACAATATGGCTCATAATTCCTCTCCATGAAACCAGGAAGAGGGTTTGTTGTTGTTAGGTCTGGACCAGTCAGGTCCTACGCAAAGCGGCCCTATGTACAACAGAATGAAACACTCTCTGATTCGGTGCCAGGTACATGATCGATTTTATGTTCAGTCCTTTTGTTGTAGTCACTGTGTCAATCCATCTAGTTAAGGGTCTTCCTTTTATTCATTGATCTATCACTCTCTCAAACATGATGTCCTTCTCCAGGGATTGGTCCCTCCTGACTACATATCCAAAATATGTAAGATGCATTCTAGCCATCCTTGCTTCCAAGCAGCACTCTGGTTGTACTTCTACGATAGAGCTGTTGGTTCTTTTGGCAATCTATGGTATATTCGATATTCATCTCCAGCACCATAATTCAAAAGCATCAATTCTTCTCCTGTCTCCACTATTCAATGTGCAGCTTTCTTAACCACATGATGTGACTAAAAATATCCTGGCACAAGACAGGCACATTTTCATCTTCTATGTGACTTCTTTACTTTTCACCACTTTAGAGAGGTCTTTTGCTACAGCTTTTCCCAATATAATGTGTCCTTTGACTTTTTCACTGCTACTTCCATGGATGTTGATTGTAGAACCAAGTAAAGCAAAATCCTAGACAACCTCAATCTTTTCTCCATTGATTATGAAGTTGCTTACTGAGCTAGTTGTAAGGATTTTTGTTTTGCTGACATTGAGGTACAATTCATACTGAAGGCTGTGTTCTTTGATTTTCATCAGTAAATGTTTCAAAATCTCTTCATTTCAGAAAGTAGTGTGTCATCTGCATAAAGCAGGTTGTTAATGAGTCTTCCTTCAGTCAAGATGTCATGTTCTTCATAAATTCCAGCTTCTCGAATTATTTGCTCAGCATAGAGATTAAAGAGGTGCCAGGCGCAGTGGTGCACACCTGTATTCCCAGCGGCTCTAGAGGTGGAGGCAGGAGGATTGCAAGTTCGAGACCAGAGGCAGTCTGTGTAACTTAGTGAGACCCTGTCTCAAAAAGTAAAAAACTAAAAAAAAAATAAATAAATAAATGGGCTTAGGGTGTGGCTCAGTGGTCTGGCACTTGCAAAGCATAAAAGCGTAAGACCCTGAGTTTAACCCCCAGTACCGGAAAAAAAAAAAAAAGAGAGATTAAAGAGGTATGGTGAATGGATACAGCCTTAATGCACAGCTATCTTTAAACTCATCAGTTTTCTCTTGTTCTATTCAAATGTCTGCTTCCTAGTCCATGTACAGATTGCTCATTAATGTGATTAGGTGCTCTGGTATTCCCATTCTTCATAAGGTTATCCATAATTTGTTATGAACCACACAGTCAAATGTCTTTGCATAGTCAATAAAACAGATGTCTTTCTGGTATTCTCTGCTCTTGGCTAATATCTATCTCACATTAGCAGTGATGTCCCTGGTTCCATGTCTTCTTCTGAATCCTGCTTAATTTTCTAGCAGTTCCCCATACTGCTGCAGTCGCCTTTGAATAACCTTTAGAAAAGATTTACTTGCTTGTGATATTAATGATATTGTTTGATTATGTCCACTTTCCTTTGGATCCCCTTTATGGAGAACAGGCACAAATATGGATCTCTTTCAGTCAGTTGGCCAGGTAGCTGTTTTCCAAATCCATTGGCATCAACAAATGAACATCTCCAGTGCTGCATCTATTGGTTAAAACATCTCTATTGATATTCCATCAATTCCTGGTGCCTTGTGTTTCACCAATTCCTTCAAGGCAGCTTCCACTTTGTCCTTCAGTACCATTGGTTCCTGATAATAGGCAACCTTTTGAAATGATTAGTCATCCACCAATTCTTTTTGGCATAATGACTCTGTGTATTCCTTCCATCTTCTTTTGATGTTTCCTCCATCAAGTAATATTTTCCTGTCAAATCTTTCACTGTGGCCACTTGAGGCTTGAATTTTTTCTTCATTTCCTTAAGCTTGAGGAAAACAGTGTGTTCTTGTATAGGAATCTTAAAGTCATTACCCCTCAGCCATCAATCTCAGCAGGAGCTAAGACTATAGGAAGGATCACCTAGTGAAGATATATGGACAAACCTCTTCTCTAATGAAGGAATCTCCATGACATACATGGGTGATTCATTAAGTTCTTGGCAATGCTATCCAAACAAGAACACTACCAGTTCACATTAAAAGAACAAACAGGAGGAAGTTTCAGAAGATTGTTGGACCACAAAATTTAAATGTGGAAAAAAGGTTGATAGAACTTTCCTCTGCTAACATAATTTATTATTTATATCTAGAGGTAGGATAAAGCAGAGGGCACAACCTGGGCCCAGGGAAAAAAGCCAAAAGCCATAGGGGATTATTCTCAGGCTTTAAAAACTAATGAGGGTTTGCTCAGCTGGATTTCAAACTGATTTTGGATTACATTCCACAGCATAGTAACAATCTATCCTTTAAATACTTGAAATAACTCCCAATACATATATTTGGTTCTAAAATCCCTTTCTTTTTGGTGTTGGCAGTGTATACTTAAATTGTGTATATATATATATATATATATATATATATATATATATATATATATATATATATATTGATAGGTTTGTTTTTATTAGTTTTTAATCAATTATTTTCTGTATTTGCTGATTCATTCCTTAATTGGAAAAAGATCTTTATTATTTCAAATTTGGAAGCATTTCTTTATATGACTTATTTCATAATTGATTCTTTACACTATAATCACAGTAGATTTAGACATTTTCTTCTCTAAGTTTTCTGCTTACCGTTGGGATTTAACATTTACATGTCACAGAATTCTAACTTGATTTAAAGAAAATGTTATGCTAGCTCATGAAATTCAAGAGTAGCAAGAGTGATCAAGTAAGGAATAGTTGGATGACTTAGAGTCTCAGACATAGTTGGATTTATAAAGACTACATGCTAACAGATCCATTTCTCTAATGCATTCTTGGTATGTGTCTTTAGGTTGGCATTAATTCCTATGAGTCCAAAATGTATTTTCCCCATTATGGGAAAGAAATATAACCATATATATTTTAAGTGTTACATTTTGTAACTTAGTTTTGAAAAATAAACTGATATTAAAATATTTTTGACCCAGTTTTGAGTATCCTAAAAATGCATTCATTACCCCCATTAAAATTAGATGGCTAATGAACTCGAACAAAGGAAATTCCACCACCTACTTTTCCAAAAGAAATACATGATAGGAGGGTAAAAAGTTTCACTAAATAGCTCTTAATTTCTAAAACTGTCTAGTGGTGGATCGGCCTGCAGCCGTAGCCCTGTGGCATCAGATCTCGGAAGCTAAGCAGGGTCAGGCCTGGTTAGTACCTGGATGGGAGACCGCCTGGGAACACCAGAAGCTGTAGGCTTGGGAGAAGGACCTGGCAACCCCCTCCCAAAAATCAATCTGCCGTTGAAAACCCTATGAACAGCAGAGAAGCTCTGACAATAGTGTTTCCCCTGTGGTACAGAGGGTCACTATGAGTCGGATACTGACTCGAGGGCACCTAACAACAACAACAACAAGTGGTGAATTATCATTTAAATTTTTCTCAAATCTTACTTATCAGAGTTTAATTATTATAAATCAAATAAGGTAACTTTCCTTTTCCTCTCCTTCTTTCATCACTTCCCTCCCTCCCTGCTTGCTTGCTTGCTTTCTGTGCCCAAAAAATGAATTTTCATTTATGTTTCCTTCCGTGCTCTGGTCAATAGGTACACTTTTGCTCATTAACACTGATGGCCAGCATCAACCTGTGACAGAAGCCAGCATTAAAGAGCTTCATATGGATGCTGCACTGTCTTGAGTAATGATGTGCCCATTATTTAATAAATAGTACAATTATTTAATAAATAGTATGAAGAGACATAGTATATAGAAACAACAAGATCTATGCTTTTCCATGTCATATGTTCCAAACAATCATGGCACTGTCAGTTATAACAGCATTATTACTTATATTCATGATGAAAGATAAAGTTAGCCAAGAATGATGACCTTGATTTTTAAAGTTCACATTAACGCTAGACTTCCCCTGATTCATAAGAATGCTTAATGTTATGAGAAGAGGCTAACAAAAAGAGCTTGAGACACTCATTTGCAAGAAGTGCACCCAAAGGCACTGCCCCCCTCAGTCTCCCTTACACTAAGTCGTGGTATCTGAGTGGTTAATTTTGCCCATCCACCAACCCCACTGCAGAGTCAAATGTTCAGCTGATTCAGTTGCTCCTTTATCTCCCTAACCTCACTAAAAAATTCTAGCTTCATCTGTGTTAACAGAGGAACAACTTCAAAGGAGGATAAAAATAATAATTTTCCCTAATAATGAGACTAAACTTTCCAGCCTGCAGCCTAGATGGGTTGCTTACAACCTTGGACTTTTCTCTTGTTCTCCACCTGTCTCCAGAACTTTTCTTTGTCCCTAGCTATCTCCCTGAGTACCTCCAGGAATCTCCATGGAACCTCTTCAAACTCTGACTCCCAGGCTGACCAAACTGCTTCTGCCCACCCCCAAGGTTTCCATAACAACCTCTGCCTTAAAATATATTTCAAGGCTTCTCTGACTAGCCAAAATAAAATCCTGTTCCTCTCAGTAACATTTTTTTCTAATAAAATGAGGTTTTATGTTTAAAGCAACTTTCTTATTTCTGTTTGGGAGACAAAGCCATTTATACAAACACCTCTCTCTTTTAGGAAACTTTTAAAGAAAAACTTTATTGTTGTTAGGTGCCCTTGAGTTGGGTCCCACTCATAGTGACCTTCATGGGGTTTTCAATGGCTGATTGTTTCAAGATTGCTTGGGGAGTGGATTGCCATATTCTTCTGTTTTTGCCGTGCTGAGAATCAAACGTTGGTTCTCAGAGTGCAGAACAGCACTTAACCAACTGAACTAAACTTCACCTAAGACTTACAGAATAATTCTTACCTTCTTAACTTTTAAGAAGAGTCTTTTTAAAGATTAGATTATGTAGGGAATTATCTGAAAACCCTCCCCCAGGTGGACTGGAAGGGTGCTGGGGCTGAGGCTTGCTCAGCCCAGAAGTAGATCTGAGCCCTCCCAAGATCCTGCCTAGTTCCTGTCCTGCTTCTCCCACCTCTGGTGGCCCTTAACACAGGAACCTGGACTGGGGCCTATTTGACTTCCTAAGAGCCAATATGGCTACCCAAGTCCCAATTCACCCTTCAGCTACCTTACTCCTACCCCTCTCATCGAGTGATCCAAGATGGCCCCCAAACACCCCAGCTCTGGTGTGGCGTCCTTCAACCTGATTGACTGCCCAAAGCCACACAGTTGGTTACTAAGGGAAGCTTAGTGATTGATCCAGCCTACACTTAAACCACCAATCGTAAGTGCACTTTTCCAAACCCCCTCACAGAGAGCTGTCCCTCCCAGTACAAGCCACCCTTTGATTGGTTATGCCCTATTCCATGCCCCCACCCAGAGTGTATATAAACAGACCACCAAGTACCCCAAGGGTCCTTTCATCTCTTTCTTCCTGACCACCTGGATCCTGATACTCGCACCCAACTCCTGACTTCGTGAAGACCTTCCATCAAGCCGCTAAGAGTCAAGACTCTGAGAGTCAAAAAAGAAGACCTTGAGCAAGTCAAGAGGAGCTCTCAATCCCCCCACCTTAGGGAGGAGGTGAGAGGAGAAGACGACCATTGAGAGGCAACATCAGAACAGCGGCACTGCCAGCAAAGACATCAGAGCTGTTCGGCACTTTGGTAGAGCTGTTAGTCCATCATAGCAGCAGTAACGCATGCTGCTGGCTAGAGAGTTGTATAGTCTTTAGGCTCTCCTGCAAAGTAGTAGCTTAATAAAGTTCCTGTTTGTTATTGAATGCTCCTGAGGTCCTTCTCGATGTCACTGACCAGCTCTTGCCCACTCCCAACGGTCCCCCAGCGGACTGGTGTTAAGAAGAAGCTCCATGGTCTTTTGCCAGGCCAGAGCAGACCCCAACAAAATTAAGTTCTTTTGTCTTTAAAATATAAATTTTGCAGAGTGTGGTGGCACACGGCTGTAATCCCAATGCCTTGGGAGGCAGAGGCAGGAGGATCCCAAGTTCGAGACCAGAGGCAGTCTGTGTAATTTAGCCAGACCCTGTCTCAAAAAAGTAAAAAAATGGGCAGGGGGTGCAGCTCAGTGCAAAGTATGCAAGCACAGTACCCTCGGTTCAGCCTCCTGCACACAAAATAATAATAATAATAATAATAATAATAATAATAATAATAATATAAATTTTACATTTAAAGTCATATCTTAAAATACAAATATAAGATTAAGGACTACTTAATGCCATGATAAAAATAATAAAACTGACTAATGATATACCTAGAGAATTAAAAATTTTAAAAAAATTATACTATCATATTTTGTTAGGTGATACTAAAATACATTCTGATTTAATATTTTCATTGATTTCTGTTTATGGTAATTGTTAATATAATGTAATTGTTTTAATATTATTTTGTCTATCAATCTGCTAACCTGTTTGCCTCCCCTGCTCCAAAAAAGAGATGTAACCATTCAGGGGTTAATTATCAAACTGACTTGGGTCTAGAGAAAAAAGTGTAAAAAGGACATTTTCAAACCCAAGCAGCTATAAGCCTTGTTTAAGACATAAACCAAGTAAAGAACTTCTTTACTTGGTTTATGTCTTAAATGTGGCCAAATAAACAGATGATCTTAATCTATTTCATGCTACCATAATTGTAATTCAAATTTAATGTTTCTTTTTAAATTTGTTAATTTGTTTTACTATATTACCTTGTTTTATAACTAAAGTTTTTATTTCAATTTCTACATATGTTACTTTTGGATATAAATTTTATATGATATGTTACCTGATAAAGTCTGCTCCAAAGAAACTTCTGTTCAAATTGGCATATAGATAAATGAACAGTCACATAAATTAAAACTATTAAATTCATTGAAATTCCTTTTAATTATTAATGCTTAATTCTCTAATAAATAAATTACAGCTTCCTGGGACTTGATTTAAGTGTGTGTGTGTGTGTGCGTGTGTGTGTGTGTGTGTACATATATAAATTCTTCTAATAAAAATGACTTTTATGCAAATGACAACAATGAACCATAAGAAAGAGGAAAATATTTTAAAAGGTTATAAGTATGGAAATATTTTCTAAAGTTAAAGAAATAGAAAAATATTTTCGATGAGAAAAAATTTTTATTTGGTACAGTTTTATATAAAAGTAAATGGCTATTACAAATAAAATAAAATTAGAAATCTAAAGTACGTTATAGATGGTAAAGAAT
>VMDO01024419.1:6360-29899 GCA_007922755.1 Pedetes capensis
ACGCATTGCTCTAGGAAAAGCTGTGGCAAAAGATCTCTTTAGAGTATTGAAAAGCAAAGATGTCACATTGAAGACGAAGGTGCATCTGACTCATGCCATGGTATTTTCAGTGGCATCATATGGTTGTGAAAGCTGGACATTGAACAAGAGAGACAGAAAAAGAATTGATGCTTTTGAATTGTGGTGCTGGAGATGTCTACTGAATATACCATGGACTGCCAAAAGAACCAACAAATCTGTCCTAGAAGAAGTGCAACCGGAGTGCTCCTTGGAAGCAAGAATGGCCAGACTGCATCTTACATATTTCTGACATGTAGTCAGGAGAGATCAATCCTTGAAGAAGGACATCATGTTTGGGAGAGTGGCAGATCAACACAAAAGAGGAAAACCCTCCACCAGATGGATTGACACAGTGTCAGCAACAATGGGCTTAAACATAAATAAGATTCTTTGCCGGGCACAGAATCGGCAAGTGTTTCGATCTGCCGTACATAGGGTTGCTATGAATGGGACTCGACTTGACAGCACCTAACAACAACAACAACTACCCTCTGGCTAGGGTTTAACTCAGTTGGTAGAGTGCTTGCCCTGTGCTCTCTGAGGCACTAGGTTTGATTCTCAACACTGCAAATATGGGAGAAAGACCTGACAGCCACTCCTGAAACAATCAGCCACTAAAAACCCTATGAACAGCAGAGAAGCACAGACATAGTGCCAGGTAGGGCACAGTGTCAGGGAGTGTATTAGCTCTGTTGTACATAGAGTCTCTATGATTGAGGCACCTGACAACAACTAACTTCTAGGGCAAAGGATTCCAATCCCCGGGGCCTTGAACTGGTGGAACTGTTAGGGACTGGTCATACACCAGGAAGTGAGCCACAAGGTTAGTGAGGGAACTTCACCTGTATTTATAGCTGCTCCCCATCACTCATATCCCATCTGAGTTCTGCCTTCTTCCAGTCTGTGGGAAAATTGTCTTCCATGAAACTGGTCCCTGGTGCCAAAAACATTGGGGACTGCTACCCTAGAGGATCTGCTCAAAATGCAGAAAATGATTCTGTAGATCAAGGGTGGCATGTCGATTTTTACATTATTAATTGGCTCCCAGGGCCTGAAGTTTAGCTCAGATGGTAAAGTGCTTGCTCTTTGCTGTCTGAGCTCGGGGTTTGATCCTCCTCACTGAAAAAATGGGAAAGAACCTGGCAGCCCGCTCCCAAAACAATCCCAAAACAATTAGCAATGAAAAACCCTATGAACAGCAGAAAAGTGCTGACAGTGCCAGGCATGGCACAGTGTCAGGGACTGTTTCATTCTGTGGTACATAGGGTTGCTGTAAGTCAGACCTGACTCAAGGGCACCCAACAACTGGTTCCCAGGGGATGTCTTTTAGGACCTACTGTGAAGCTTCAAGTCTCCAGCATCTGTGAGAGGAGCTCATGCATCAGCCTCCATTTCTCTACAGTCTCCTGCCCCTTACCTGAGGTGATATATTCTGAGACCCCCATGGGATGTCTGAAACCTTAGACAGTGCCAAACCCTATAGTATCAATTCTTTTCATCTTAACTAAGCACTTACTATACTTTGTGGCCAAAACCTTTACAGTTTGAGGTGTGACATTAAAACTAGCATGGGTTTCTTTTCACTTCATAAATTTCATGGATAGATTTGTTTTTGTCATAAATCTTAGTAATCTCAGAATCAGATACAAGTTTAACTTTCACTTTTCATTCAGAAAAAGTACTTTATGGTTTCTCTTTGGTATATTGAAATTGTTAGCATCACTACTATTGCTTTTTGGGGACAATATTAAGTATAAGGATAGTCACTGGGATGCAAACCCTGTGATACTTTAACAGTCAGACAACCAAAGCAGCCACTAAGTGACCAGTGAGCAAGTAGCTTACCAAGTGTAGATATCCTAGACAAAGGGGTAATTGTGTCCTGGGTAGGACAATGCAGGATTTCTTCATGCTACCCAGAATGATATGCAATTTAAAATGTATTGTTTATTTCTGGAACTTTCCATTCAGTATCTCAGACCATTGTAAACTATAAGTGGCTGAAGCCACAGTAAGTGAAACTTCAACTAAAGGGAAAATGATTGTTATTTTTTAGATTTCAAAATCAGCATTCAGGTGAGAGTATTTGTAATTACTTCTCTAGGGACTTCATACCTTTGCATATCAACTTATTTTCTTACGGTGAGATTCCTTTTCCCATCATGTAGTAGGTCCCTGTTTGGTTCTGCGGTTGATTGAGGACCATTTTTTTTCTTTTTAATGGGGCAGCCAAGTCCTCTTTGTGGCCCTGTCACTGGCAGTTTTCCAGATTTAGTGTCGTACTATTTGATTCCTCAGCAGCTGGAAAGCTCATACCCCTGGATGCATGTCCCATTGTCCTACTAAGTAAGGCAAAATAAAAAGACAGGGAACACTAAGGGGACATAGTAAAGGAAGAAGGCCCTCACCCTGGCATCTAGTATACAGTTCTCACTGACTGAGAGTCAAGAACTCTGATACCACTAACAAAAATCAAAACTACTATGAAAATTTCCTACAGAGATAGTACTCCCTTTTCTAAGAGAAATATTGAACAAGAATGTTAAAACAGCTGATAAATCATCCTTAAGGCAAAAATGTATGTCATCTTTGACATTCACTTACTCCTCTCTCATCCATGAACCTAAACAATTTTTTTTGCATCCTATACAGACAAGGGGATGGAATTTAGCTCATTTGGTAGAGCGCCGCTCTGCAGTCTCTGAGGTCCTGAGTTCAATTCTCAGCACCACAAAAACGGGAGAAGGATATGGCAACCCACTCCCAAGGCAATCTCGAAAAAATCAGCCATTGAAAACCCTATAAGGGTTGCTATGAGTTGGATACAACATGATGGCACCTAACAGCAGCAGCAATATACATCAGCCAAAATTCTAATTACCAGAATTTATAAAGAACTTAAGAAAAAATTCCCAAGAAAACAAATAACCAAATACACAAGTGGGCAAAGGAACTAAATAGACAGTTCTCAAAAGAAGAGATCTGTAAAGTCATGAAACAGATGAAAAAATGCTCCATATCCCTAGCCATGAGGGAAATGCAAATTAAAACAACTCTGGGATTTCACCTTATACAAGTAAGAATGGCCATGATCAATAAAACAAATAACAACAAATGAGGTTTATTGAGGTTGTGGAGAAAAGGGAACACTCTTATATTGCTGGTGGAGTTGTAAATTGGTCCAACCACTGTGGAAATCAATATGGAGGTATCTTAAAAAACTAAAAACTGATCTACTGTATGATCCAGTTATAACACTATTGGGCATTTACCCAAAGGGAGATGTGACATCAGACCACAGGGACAACTGCATCTCCATGTTCAATGCAGCACTTTTCACAATAGCAAGGATATGAAATCAACCCAAGTGCCCTTCAACAGAAGAATGGATAAAAAACTACGGTACGTATATACAATGGAATACTACTCAGCAATCAAAAAAATGAAATATAATTTGTAGCAAAATGGATGGAATTGGAGAAAATTATTTTAAGTGAACAAACACAAGCTCAAAAAGAGAAATACTACATGTTCTCACTCATATATAGGAGCTGAATCAAAATTATAAGAAGGAAAAAATCCTATGCAGAGGTTGGAACATTAAAAAAAAGCTAAGAATGGTATTATTATAGATGGTCTAGAAAATTCATGTAAAATTCTGACAATGTAAAAAGAAAGTTCACTACAGAAAAAGTTTCTATCTTAAACAGAACTGGAACCCAAGGATATATAGAAAAATATTACTATAAAAGGACAAGTAAATGGAAGAGAAGTCTTTGGTGTGGGGGAGTGGGTTTGGGGAGGAAGCGCTCAAAAGGTTAAGGGGGAACCTATATGTATAATGTACAACAAAATGCATATATGGAAATGTCACAATGAAAAGCATGTCAGAATGAAAAAAAATGTACCTCATAAATCACCTTACAATTTCATTTACCAAATGAAATACTTTAAAATAAGAAAATTACATAAACCAACTAATTTTTAACTCAAGTTTAAATTTATTCATTTTTAACCTTGCTTAATCTTTGAACCTGGTTGTAAATTACATCCTTTAAAAAATGTAACTTCAAAATCACAAAATCATATGTATGTTGTTGTTGTTGTTAGGTTTCATCGAGTCAGTATCTGACTCATAGTGACTCTCATAGTGTTTTCAATGGCTGACTGTTTCAGGATTGCCTTGGGAGTGGATTTCCAGGCCCTTCTCCCATTTTTGGGGTGCTGGGAATTGAACTCGGGACCTCAGAGACTGCAGCACAGCGCTCTATCAACCAAGCTAAATCCCAACCCGATCATATGCATAGTTATTGCTAAATACTTAAGTATGACTCTTTCCCTCTTGAGAACACTGTACACATCATGGGGAGTATACTGAATTATTTTCACTTAATAAATCCAAGCTTTACTAAATACTGACTTGTCTTGGATTTCTTTTCTGTAGAACAAACATAGATCCCAGCCACACCTGAGTGGATGTCTCCTGGGGAGCTCCCCAGGCTACATCCAGTTGCATCAAGTTGCATATTCCCCTTCTGGTGATACCATCAGAATTCATTTAAAATGATTTCAAAGGTAAAAGTATTTTGCATTTCAAAATTCTAATGGTAGAGCATTAAACCAAGAACGGGTCCCTTCTGAGTATAGGGACATGTGAAATTGCATAGGTCACACACCCATGAAGCTTGCCTATACAGTGCTTTTGTCCTTCAACTGTGTCTAGCCTCTCTCTCATCTTTTCTTACCCTGCCCTCTCTCCTCCAGCCCCTTCCCCTTTCCTAGTAGCCCCTCTTCTACTTTCAAGTCATCAGGGACAACTTTTAACTTTCATGTGTCCTAGAACCTGAGACAAAGTTGAACAGCAAATGTTTTATTTTGGGAAGCCAGATTCTGAGAGGAGTGTGAGAGGGCAAGCTATGCAGATGAGGTGGGGAGATAGTCGAAGGTTGGTTATGGATCTGGCTAACAATAGGAATGAAAGAAAGCTTAAACCCATGGAAATGTGTGGAAACATAGTCGCTGAACCTTCTTTCTGGGTAAATTAAGGGAAGAAGAATGTTTAAAAGCTCCTGATCTCCATTAGCTAAACTTTTAGCCAATAGACTATTAGTATTTACAAACCTCTTGCTTTGCATGTAGGTAGGGCATTCCCAAACAGAGGTCTCACCTTGGCATCAGCAGAGAAGCCTCTGGGCAAGAGAAAGATGCATGAGGTCTAAACAAGCCAGAGACTGCAGAACTGGTAACCATAGCTATATGGAGAATAAAAGACAGAGGTGACAGTTGTACTTCCTAAATTAGTTGGACCCTGATGGTGTTTTCTTTAATTCCTGATGACACTGAACTAAATTATAGCTCGGACTACCGACTGCTGTTTCCAAAGGTTAACTCAAATATGAAAATGACTGACAAATATTGAAAAAAATACATTTTTTATAAAAAGGCAGTATAATTTTGAGATGGGTGTTTTAAATTCTGTCCTCTTCACACTAGAGCAGTTTTAATAAAAAGCATAAGATTCCAGAGTGTCTCTTCTGGTCATAGATTATACAATGTTCTTCTAAGATATGGAATATATGTCAGCCATTACAGGTTTTATGAACATGAAGGTCTAATGATTTATAAAGACTCACTCAAGATGATCTTGAATTATGTACAAAACATAAACAACTTCTCTATTACAGTTTCAGATATGTAACAACAGAGTAAACCTACCATACTAAAATGATAAAATAATACTCAAGATGGTTTCAGAATAGTCAAAAATTAAAATTAAAAAGTAAACCATCTATTTCTGAGCTTTAGAGATTTATTGACAGCAGGAAGATAGATAGTCATACAGATACCAGGTCAGGAACTGAATCCACCTGAGGGAATTATTTTCTAGAACCTAACAAATACTTTGCAGGGTTTGAGAAATATTGGAGTGATCAGTTTTTCTCTCTGGACTGAAAATTCATATGGACTTATAATGTTTAGGACTACCCTGGTTTGCGTCTGTATTCCACTGCTGGACTTGCTTCAATCCTGCTGGTCTCCCCAAAGAATGCTGAGCTAGATGTTTCTGCTTCTCCCTGTTGTAAAAGCAAAAGCCCATTTCTGTGGCAGAATGCTGCTTTGGTCTAACTGAACCTGTATTTTCCACATTGCAAATCTCTTTAGCACTTGAATAAAAATGACTTTGCTTTTGTTTTTACTTCATTGGTGATTTCTTATTTTTCCCATCAGTTTTGACGCTGTCTCTATTTTGTCTGAAATTCTCACAGATATAGCATATTTTTGTCAGAATATTACCTTCTCTACCAGTGTACTCCCTCACACGTAAGGTACAAATGTATCAAAATAAATAAATGTCTGGGCTTCAAGTACTGTTAGAATTTCCAGGTTAGAGAACTGAGAGAAATTCTACAGATGTTTTGCTTTCTTTGAAATATGTAACATGATAAATCATTAATAAAATTCTATGTTTATATGGATAGAAAACACTTCACCAATTACAGAAGAAGAAATGCAAGTCTAAAGAGACTGAATGAGAAGTCAAAGGTAATATGGTTAAAATTTAGACTGATTTTTAAATATAGCATAGATGTTCATTTCAGGTTGTTTCAGTGGAGACTCAAGGGTTTCATGTGACACAAAAACCTGTAAGACTCTCTACATAACAAAAGATCAAATAACTAAGAGAATCTAGAAGTGAGACTGATGGAAATAAATTTAGGCATGTCTAGAAACAGTTGTTAAAACATTATCAGCCAATGTTACAGCAGGAAACAAATGGAATAATCAAATTTTAAAATGTTTTCTTAAATTGAGTAATTTTTAAAAATATCTGTATTAGGCAACGTATAGGGAAACTACAAGCACTTGTACAGTACACTAAGCATCATTGCCAACCCTGAAGATTTAAAGGTAATTGTAACCAGAATCCTCAAACAGAATGTGGGAAAAGTTGGAACATTAACTTGAGGAACACCTTCTACATCACGATGACCTCTCCTTTCCTTAGGGAGATACCCAATCCAAAAATGCCTACAAAGATGTAGCTGCTTTTGCCAACTTCCTGCACAGTCTTCCCATTTTCTAACATAAGTGGATCCGAGGAAAAGGAAACCTGCTCCTATCATCTATACAAGACATCTTCCTACAGAGGTCAGAGAAGGTTATAGAATGTATCTGGAGGAGTAAACATGAAATGTATTGTGGATCAGTACTTTTGTCTGGCGGAGGAAAACTGTGTGTCCTCTAAGAGGAAACAAACAAAATCTCATCAGCTGCTGTGTCATCATGGTGTATAATTTGATCATATTCTCACTCCTGAAAACTGAAGCATCATTAGTTTTTACATTTTTTTCCTTCTAGAACAACAAGAGGGAAGTGTTGATCACCATAGTTAATGAGGGATAACTGCTATAATCCTTGCTTTCACACCTAGATATAAGACCTTATCTGGGAGGAATAGCTTTCTTCTTTCATCATCCATTTTATGTTTCCCTGGTCCTGGGCTAGCATTTTGGCTGTAAGATATTATTTACCTATTGTTTTTGTTGTTAGGCGGCATTGAGTCATGTTCAACTCATAGTGACCCTCAAAGTGTTTTCAATGGCTGATTCTTTCGCAAGTAGACTGCAACATCTTTGTCCCATTTTTGACATGCTAGGGATTGAATCTGTGTCCACAGGAAATACTAAGCAGTGCTCTACCAACTGGAGATGAATCCTAGCCTTATTTACTGAGCAATCTGCCCTAACTCTCAAATCACCTGAGAAATCCTGTCTTTATTGAGTCTCAATGTATTTCCAATATACCAGTAAATTGTGGCAAGGGATAGTCAGAGGTAGGCCTAGAGTGTAAATACAGTCATCATTGTGTCAATTTCTCCATTTCCCTTTTTTGATGGCCCTGTAGATCACCCTCTGTCCAAGTCCCATGCATTTTGACCTCTGCTTATTCCTTACTCTGATCCTTTTTTCTCTTGTACTTTGCAGGTCTCTCTTTCTTTTCATTCCTCTACTTTTTCTTAAACTCATCCTTCTCATTGCATAATATCCCCTCCTAAAGTTGTAAGGTCATAAATTAGGTAGAGATCATGACGCGATACATCTTAACAGATAGATGTGTCAGGATCAGATTCTTCACAGTTATCTGTGAAGGGATTCCTTTAAACTTTATTGATGAAAACTACAATCCAGCAAACAGGAAAGAATGACTTCATCCCTGAGTAACTAGCTCCTTCTAATAGTACTGTTCTCTCAATAGAGGGAGAAATAACACAACTTCACAATCATTTTTCTTGGTTGATGGTCTTAAATGGAAAGTGCCAGTTTTAGTTAGAAAATAGAAGATAAGAGTGCAGACAGATGACTCTGAATTGCAAAACATCGCTGAGAAAATGGAAGATATTCAAACTTAGAAAAAAGAGAAAAATATGTAGATCAAATATACTGCGTTTGATTAAACAGATAAGCCCAAGATACAAGATAGCATTATGTCTACATAAAGATACCTGTTGATATTGGATGTGAAAAAAAAGGAGAAAAATTGTCCTTCCATAGTTAGAGTCATAATTTAAAACACAGAGAAAAAATTTTGTATAACAAGTTACTCCTTTAAGTATACTATACACTGTTGTTTTCCTGTAATTGTCCTAAATACAAAAGGGAAAATTTTTGTGCAAGGGAATAAATAAAATGTTGCTTTTTTAGTTGTTACCAGAGTCACATTTTCTATCATAAACCCTTCCACATTCTTTTCTTTCTTGGGATATCAAAAAAATTAATAGAAGTTATTTCAAATATGACTATCCATGCCTTTGCATGAGCTACTTTCTGTCAGTCTATCACTATTCAATGATCACTCTACTCACAGGCTTTTCTATTTGATTGCACTATTCAAGTGAATCAGGTAACATGGTATCTGCCAAGTACAAGGGATGCTACCATTTCCTTGTCAAAGGTCCTCTTTTGAAAACTCCTGAAAGAGAATTACTGGCCCATGCTATGAAGATAGATGAGATTAATTTACCATAAATTGATATTTCTACATCAATATTTTAGAATTTGAGTTTTCTCTCATTGCCTCTGGAGCAAACATGTTTTAGATGCAGGGTACATACTGATCCATCAATTTTTTTTTTACTTTATTGTAATCCTCCCAAAGCCCAAGAAAAATAAAGCTCTTAAAGGACTATGGAACTACATATCTATGTATCTCTAGAATGGACCTACTATCCTCTTTGTTGTTGTTGGGTGCCTTCGAGTCAGGTGCAACTCATAGCGACTCTATGTATAACAGAACGAAACACTCCTCTACACTGTGTTATGACCGGCACTACTGTCAGAGCTTCCCTGCCATTTATACGGTTTCAGTGGGTGATTGTTTTGGGGACTGCTTTGGGAGTGGATTGCCAGGTCCTTTTCCCAATTTTGTGGTGCTGGTGAATCAAACTCACGGCCTCAGTGTGTGCAGAGCAGCACTCTACCAACTGAGCTAAACCCCAGGCCTTATCATCCCCTAGTAACTAAGTAATAGTCTTAATTTACATATCACATAGGTAAATTGTTATTCTTCCCATTTTGCAAAAGATTAAAGGTCCAATGAAAAACTGCTCTTCCTCATTTCTCTGTGGTCCTTCATCCTAATATCATTCTCTATGCAATTGCAAAGGTAGTTGCTTACTTTATGATGGTAGATTAATATGTTCTGTATTTCCTTGCATATTTATTAAAGAATATATTTGTGTTCAGTTGGAAACATCAATATAACAGTTATGCCACTCATGATTCATAAAAATATTCTTATTTATTGTAATCACTTCCCCATAATCTTAGAGACATTCTATTTCTTTAGGACTCCAAACTTGAAGTGATATGTAGATGATCTTCCCTTATACTTTGCAGATTGAGAACTTTGTAGATTTGATTCTTTTTGTTTGCTGAAAGCAATACCCTCCACAGGATGTAACATCTCTAAAAATAAACTTCAATTTTGTCAGCATTTTCCAGCTCAGTTGGTAGGGTGCTGTTCCACACATTCTGAGGACCAGAGTTTGATCCCCAGCACTGCAAAATGGGAGAAGGATATAGTAGTCCACTCCTGAAACAATCCCAAAACAGCTAGCCATTGAAAACCCTGTAAAGGTCACTATGAGTTGGACATGACTCAGCAACACCTAACAACAAGTACATTTTCCAGACTATGATGTCATAGAAAAACAATGAGGTTTTCACATTTAAGATTGGAGGATAGTCTCAATTTTCTCCAACATATTAACAGAAGACAATGTAGACACTGGATGCCTCATTTTTCCAAAAAGGGAACATGCTTTCTTATAATCTGACTAAGGCTGCCATTCTTCATTCTCAACAGATTTACTAAGATTGTCTTCTGAAGCTTAAAGCTGTCATTTTCCCACCCTCATTGTCATCCCAGATATGTGGACTCCATTATGGCGATCTGTTTCTCTTTCAAGACCCCTAGAATAATTTACCTCATTTCCAAAGTTGGCTTGATCTTTATACTATCATCAGATCTAGCAATTTTAAGAAAGACATGCGCTAATGGTGCTCTGGTTGAATTTTTTTGTACACCAATGTAATTTGATCACTAGTTACATATTTCATCATTCATTTAACAGATAAAAATGTATCTAACTTGTTTGTACAGAAATACAAATACACTGATCGTGTATTTCTAAAGTGCATATACTAGTTGTAAAAATGGGCACTACACAAATAAATATGTAATATCATATAATATGCCTGCAGCTGTAGCCCTGTGGCATCCGATCCTGTCAGATCTCGGAAGCTAAGCAGGGTCGGCCTGGTTAGTACTTGGATGGGAGACCACGTGGGAACACCAGAAGCTGTAGGCTTGGGAGAAGGACCTGGCAACACCCTCCCAAAAATCAATCTGCCATTGAAAACCCTATGAACAGCAGAGAAGCACTGACAATCGTGTTTCCCCTGTTGTACAGAGGGTTACTATGAGTTGGATACCGACTCGACAGCACCTAACAACAACAATAATCATATAATATGAAATAAATGTGAGGTGCATTCCTGGCTATACATTGGATTTTCTCAGCAACTGAAAAAAAAATCCATTTTTCTCAGTCACTTTCCTAAAGATTCAGTGTCTTTGGTATTGGTCTTAAAAATCTGTCACTTTTTTTCATCTATTCAAGGGATTCTACGGAGGTGAGGCTTGAGAACCACTGCAGTATGTTGTTACAAGGCAAAACGAAACAGTACGGGTAAAGAGTGACTGGGTGGATGTGGTGGGGTAGGGAAAGAGTGTTGCTTCAGGTAGGTGGTCAGTGGGAGTCCGACATTTGAGGAGTACCTGAAAGGATGTGAAGGAGCCAGCCATGTTCATATCTGGGGAGGGAGAGTCAAGGCCAAAGGAATAGCTGGGACAAAAGCCCTGACAGCATGGTTGCTGGGACAATTTGAGAAAGAACACAAAATTTGTGGCTAGATTTGACTGAGAATGCAAGAGGTAAGAGAGTAAGTCATGTGCAATATGACTTAGAAGTTCATAGTCTCTGAAGATAGACTGCCAGGTCAAAGTTCAGCTTTGTCGTTTTCTAGCAGTATATTCTGGGCCAATGATTTAATGTCCTTTAGATTCAGTGTCCTCATATACGAAGATAGATATAATAAAAATGTCTAACTCTTTGGACCTTTTTGAGGATTAAAATTGATAATTCACATCTAGTACTTTAAGCAATGTTGTTTCTTATATTTCCTCAATATGGGCTAGCTATAATTAAGATCCAAGAGCCAAATTATGAAAGGCCTCGGTAATGAACATTTTTTACAGTATACTAGTTATTGCTTAAATAAAAATCTCATAATATGAATACTTTCTCAGTTTTGTTGAGCTTATATTATCAAACATTAGAAATCTCAAAGTAAAAAAAAGTAGTAGTCTATTGAAAAGAAGGAAACAACTATTTTCAAGTGAATTTCATTTAATTAGTCAATGTTATAATTAGTAGGTAGATACAAATGATTTAAAAGTTAATATCATTAACCATACTGTTTTTCCAGCAAGCCAATATCAATAAAAGTCAAAAGAATTATATATAGTTTAGCTGGGTGCCATGGCACATACCCGTAAATCTCCATCAGCTGGGTAGCTGAGGCAAGAAGATCCCAAGTTTGAGGCCAGAGGCAGCCTGCACAATTCAGCAAGACCCGTACTCAAACTAGAAGATGGAAAAACGGGACTGAGGATGCATTTCAGTGAGAGAATACTTGCCTAGTATGTATGAGACCCTGAATTCAACCCCAAGTATTATAAAATATTATATATAATTTGTATCATACATAATGTTACATATATATGGAGAGAAATATCAACTGTATTTATATGCAAAATTATACACACACTAAGCTGTAACTAGGCTTAGGGGAGGATTAAACAATTATATGTTTGCTTCTCTGTAGATATCATTGCACTCATTGACAGCCTTTCTGCATGGTTCTCTTTATAAATGGGCTTTTTTGTTTGTTTGTTTTTTGGGTTATTTTTCTTTTTTTTCAGTATTGGGGGATTGAACCCAGGGCCTCACAAGTGCTTTGCAAGTGCACTACCACTGAGTTGTGCCCCTAGCTCATTTTTCACTCTTTTATCTTGAGTCAGGTTATTGCTAAATTGCTCAGGCTGCCTCTGGCAATAACTTGCCATCCATATGCCTCTGCCACCCAAGTCACTGGGATTATAGGCATGCACCACTGAGTCTGGTTAAAATGAATTTAATGGAAAGGGACTAGGAAGAATGATTGCAGAGAAACTTTAATTGGCTTTAAGATTTCATGAGGACCAATCTGAATTAATGAAACTGATAAAAAAATTCATATTGACTCTATTTCAAGAACAGATATGAGAAAAATAATTTACAAAACAACTTTTTTTCTTGACTTTTTTTTAATGATGCAAAGCCCATAGTTTACATTACAGTGCACTTTTGGTACTGTGTATTCTATGGACTTTTATAAAGGTGAAATGACATGTATCTAACCTTGTGGTACAATAAAGAATGGTTACTGTGGTTTAAACCCTTCAGTTGCCTAAACATCTCTCTCTCTTCCCTACCCCTTCTATTGTCTCCATAGTTTTGCTTTTCCCAGAATGTCATTTAATTGGAATCATATTGTATATATTCTTTCCAGACTGGGTTCTTTCACTTAGTAAATGCATTTATGGTTCCTCCATGTCTTCTCATAGCTTGACAGCCGTTTATTCTTAGTGCTGAATAATATGTATATGTGTATAGAATGAATGTGCCATAATTTTTAATCTAAATACCCACTGGTTGCTTTCAAGTTTTGGAAATTATGAGTAATAATTTTATAAATATCCATGGATAGGTTTTTGTATGGACAGAGGATTTCAATTCATTTGAGTACATTCCATGGAGCTTGACAGTATTGCTAACTTTTTATTTTTATTTTTTTATAAATTATCCAAAAGCCCCAAAGGGGCTCTCTTATACTACAAAGTCATAAAACTGATTTTTTTCCCATGGAAATTTGGAAAAATTGCAGGAAAGAAAACTACATCCTTTGATGAATCTAAGCAAGGAAGTGAAAGACCCATCAAAAGGAATGTCATTCTGTTTCTGTAAAAAGTAACTTTCACCATTGCTTAATGAAAGAGAGTGGCCACAGTTTAAGTTAAAAAGAAATCATGAGCTGATTAATCATGATTAATATGACAGAGCACCAAGGCAGGTGCCTACAGACGACCTTCATATGCCCACTTGGAATTCTCAAGCATCAAGATTCACAATCTTATAATTTTAAATTCATTTTCCAATTAGAAATATAAATGACACTAAATATCTTTTTAAATTTAACTCAATTAGAAAATAGTTCAAAAAATAAAAAGGAAAAGTGAAAATACAAATCATTGTAATGTTTTATTGATTGAAAATAAATTAATGCATATGAACACACCCATGCAAATAATTTCCTACTTATTTTGAACTGGGTAAGGATACTGAGTTTTGTGAAAACAAAATCTGAAATCTTTCAATTATTTTCGTTCGGTTCACATAATTATGTTAAAACTGTAATCATGCCCTACCAAAGTAAGGCCAGCAAGTTAAAGCTGTTTGGGAGGACACTAGAAGACACTTTAAAATTCCTAATAAGCCCTTGCTGATTTGTTGTTTCATTAGTCATTTGGTTTTAAGCCAAATGTTGGCAATGAAACATAAAGACTATTCTTTGAAAAATGTAAATTATAAAATCCTCTGTCAATCTTACAGAGAATTTAGCATATTAGAAAATCACAGGCGGTGGGGACAGACAGATCTGGGTTTGATTGATGCTTATTCATTTACTGGCTCTGTAAACTTGAAAAAGTAACAAAAGCCATCAGAGTTTACTCATCAATAGCAGTTGTTAGTAACATGCAAGGAAGTAATGTAACTATTAACAAGGTCACTATTAACAAGGTCAATTGTTTCCTTGTTGCTAAATTCAATGGTAAGTTCTCATTTGATTTAAGATATCAGTGACATTTGATACAGTATAGTACTCCGTCCTCTATTAAACATTTTCTGTTTTTTTAATTAACGTAATTTTAATTAATTTATCAAAAATGAGATGTATCTCATTTTTTGATATATGTCCCAAGGAAATCAATTCAGCATATCAAAAAGATATCTGTATTCACATGTCCTTTTGCAGTAATAATCATAATTGCCAAAGGATGTAATCAATCTGGGTGTTCATTGATGGATCAATGGATAATGAAAATCTGGCACATATATGCAATGCAATATCATACAGCCACAAAAAGAATGAAATCCTGTCATTTGCAGAAAAATGGATGGAATTCTAGGACATTATTATATTGAATGAAATAATCCAGATACAGAAAGAAAAATACTATATATCCTTTCTCATACATAGAAGCCAAAATAAAAATCTATCTGAAAGTAAACTACTAATTACCAGTGGCTAGGAAAGGTATGTTCTCATTTATAAGTGAAAGCTAAAAAGTTAAACTCCAAGAAGTGGTATTCAGAGCCGACAAAGGTTGGGGAAGGAGGATGCAGAGAGGATGATTAACTGATACAAAAGAATAGTTGGATAGGAGGATTAACTTCTAATACTCATATCATAGTAGAACAACTACAGTTCAATTTATAAGTATTAATTGTATATTTCAAAATAGCTAGTATAGGACATTTTGAATGTTCCCAACACAAAGAAATGATGATACATGTCTGAAGTGATAGACATGCCGATTACTTTGATTTGATCGCTATGCATCATATGTTGCTAGGTTCCATTGAGTCATATACTGAATTGTCACACCATACCCCATAAGTTCCCCATGTGTCTGTCACATTGTCATACTGTGGGAGTTTGTGTGTTGCTGTGATACTGAAAGCCATGCCACCAATATCTCAGATACCAGCTGGGACACCCATAGATGACACATTTCAGCTGAGCTTCTGTAGTAAGACATACTAGGGCAAAGGACCAAGCAGCTCACTCCCAAAACAATCAGGAACTGAAAACTCTATGAATAGCAGAGAAGCATGATCAAATATAGTGCCAGAAAATGAGTTCCCCAGGTTGGAAGGCATTCAAGAAATAATTGGGGAAGAGTTGCCTTGTGAAATTTGACTTCACCTTGATGACGGGAATGGAGTAAAGCCCCTGAGCCCTCCTTTTGCTGATGCGGCAAGACTTAAAATGAGAAGAAACAAGTCATGCAACAATGGGATCAAACATAAAAAGTTCATATGCATGGCACATTGTTGGGTAGTGATTCCTTCTGTTGTACATGTGGTCACTATGAATTGGACCCAATTCAATACAACAATCCTATAAATAAATTCAATTACTATGTGTCTAAAATAAAAATATGTTTTTAACAAAGGTATCCTGATAGTATCTTTTGGTTTTATATTAATCATTTTCTAGACTCTTCCCACTTCTTTGCACCTCCAGTGCTGACATCCCATCCAAACAGCATTACTGTTCATGTACATTTCCACTGGTCTTGTACTTGCAATCCTCCTGCCTCTGCCTCCCAAACTGCTGGGATTACAGGTGTCTACCACCACACTCCACCCACCTTCATCTCTTAATACTGTTTCTTGCTTCTGGTTTGGTCCCTTTCAGTATATTATCAATATACCAATTAACATAATCCTTTACAATTTAATGCAATGCAGCTCCTCTGCTGTGTATCCTGAAATAGATATCCACTTCTTTAAGAAAAAAATGCCCTTGGGTTCCAGTTCACCCAAGGACATATAGAAAAAAACTACTAAGTAAAAGATAGAGAAGACTTAGATGGGAAACTTAGATGGGAAGGGTGGGAGGGGGGGAAGTACAGGGGAGGGTAAGGGGTAACCTATATGAATAATTTTTATTAAAATGCATATATGGAAATGTCACAATGAAAAGCATGTCAAAATGAAACACATTAAGATGTACATTAAAGATTTCTAATGAAAAAAAGAAAAAAGAAAAAAATGTCATATTCCATTTAACGGTCACTAAATCCCCACATGGGAGAAGGGCCTGGCAATCTAATCCCAAGGCAATCCCGAAGCATTCAGCCATTGAAAACTCTATGAGGGTCGCTATGAGTCGGATACGAACTCGACGGCACCTAACAACAACAACAAGTCTCCACATGCCTGCAACCATAGCACTGTGGCATCTAATCCCGTCAGATCTCAGAAACTAAGCAAGATTGGGCCTGGTTAGTACTTGGATGGGGAACCACCTGGGACCACGAGGTGGTATAGTCTTGGGAGAAGGACCTGGCAACCCACTCCCCACAAAAAATCAGCCATTGAAAATCCTATGAATAGCAGAGAAGCACACATAATAGTGTTTTACCTGTTGTACGTAGGGTTGCTATGAATTGGACATAGACTCTATGATACCTAACAATGACAAGTTCCCATATGGGATTGGGGTTTAGCTCAGTTGGTAGAGTGCTGCTCTGTGCTCTCTGAGACACTGGTTTCCATCCTGAGCACCACAAAACAGGGAGAAGGACCTGGTAACCCACTCTCAAAACAATCTGGAAACAATCCATCATTGAAAATCCTATGAATAGCAGAGAAGCATTGACATAGTGCTGAGTATGGCACAGTGCTGAGGAGTGTTTCATTCTGTTGCACATAGGATTGCTATGGCTATGAGTTTGAATGAACTCAACAGCCCCCAATAAGAAGTCCCCACATAATACTTTCTCCAATTCTTTCCCATATTTTTTCTACTGCTTTCACTGCCACATTGTTCCAGTTTAGGGCCATCTTGCTGATCATACAAAAGAGCAATTTATGGTCCAACCTCAGAGTCTTTATACCAGCTTTTTTCTCTTCAAGATGCAAGTTATTATTATTATTATTATTATTATTATTATTATTATTATTATTATTTTGTAGTACTGGGGGTTTGACCAGGGCATCACGCTTGCTTGCATACTTTGCAAGTGCTGTACCACTGAGCTGCACCTCCAGACCTTTTTTTTTTTCACTTTTCGAGACAAGGTTTTGCTAAATTATGCAGACTGCCTCTGGTCTCAAACTTGCGATCCTCCTGTCTCTGCCTCCCCAGTGGCTGGGATTACAGGCCTGCGTCACCACACCAGGCTTCTTTAGGGAAGTTCTTTTTCCAGCTCCTGTATAGCTTGTTACCTCCATTCCTTCAATTCTTTGCTTCTGCGTTACTTCTTAGAGAGGCAAAATGAATGACACATGCCCTTGTTTTACCCCCTACAGATCCCATGGGGCCTGTATATTCTTTCCTTTTCACAGATTTTACTTCATAGTATATAGTTTACTCATTGTGAGATGCCAAGTCACCCTTTCAAAGGAGAATAAAATATTAGTGATGTCTGTTGACTCTGGTTCAATATATTTTGCCTACTTATTTTATCATGGTCATGCAGCTTGTTCCTTGTTGTATTCTATTCTCTAATTATGATTAATGGAATTTTCTTAACATAGTTTGATCCTATGGATTTGTTATCTTTTGTCTTCTGATTGTTGTTGTTGTTGTTGTTAGGTGCCATGGAGTCGGTATCCGACTCATAGCGACCCTCATAGAGTTTTCAATGGCTGACTGTTTCAGGATTGCCTTGGGAGTGGATTGCCAGGTCCTTCTCCCATTTTTGTGGTGCTGGGAATTGAACTTGGGACCTCAGAGATTGCAGCACAGCTCTCTACCAACTGAGCTAAATCCCAGCCCTTTGTCTTCTGATGTTGTTGTGGTTGTTAGGTGCCGTCGAGTCAGTATCCGACTCATAGCGACCTTCTGTACAACGGGAAACACTATTGTCAGTGTTTCTCTGCTGTTCATAGGGTTTTCAATGACAGATTGATTTTTGGGAGGGGGTTGCCAGGTCCTTCTCCCAAGCCTACAGCTTCTGGTGTTCCCAGGCAGTCTCCCATCCAAGTACTAACCAGGCCCGACTCTGCTTAGCTTCCGAGATCTGATGGGATCAATGCCACAGGGCTATGGCTGCAGACTTGTCTTCTGATAGATAAATCTATTTAATTTAGAGGTAGTATGAGGTAGATTACCATTTTACATTTGTTTCCTGAGAAGTTAAACACTGATGACTGAGAATTAGCCTCAACAGTGCAGGTGAGTTTTCCATCCATAATTAGTAGCTGAGTGACTGGTTCTGTTTTTGCCCAGTTTTAGAATAATCGCCCTTAGAATGTTACTCCTTCTTAACTATACCACAGATAGGATTGCTAAAGCCCCCAGGGGTGATTCATGAAACAAGATCTCAGAATCTTAAGTAATATGGATTTGGTATGATCACTAGGACCTTTGCAGAGCTTAAGAAAGTGGGTTTCTATCTCTAATTACTGAAGGAATAAAAGCTTAGTTTTAAATAGCAGTTATGTGGATGGTCATGCAAATAAAAATATCATCAGGAAATTTTTTCTTTTGTTCTTTTAACATTAACAATTATTTTTAAAAGAAAACTAACAGCCAGTGTAGGCTCCTCATCTACTTTTTAAGTTCATTTGTTTGTTGTTGAAATATGTATAATAAGTTTAGGATGATTATAGCATCTTCATGAAGTGAACCAGTATCATGGCAGTTCTTTAAAATGAATATAGTCAGAGGCATAAGAAAGGGTCTGGCTTCTTTTCTGATGTTTGACCTCTGCCTGGTGTCAAGCTCCACCACTTACTCCAGTGTCCCCTTGCCTAACAGCTTGGTAAGGAGATGGGAATGTTGTGGTGCTTTCTGCTTTGTACCTCGTGCTAAATTCAAACCACAAAAGGCCCAGCACACACAAGCAAAGTATCATCACTGTAACCCTAGTCCCCAAAAATAATAAAAATAAATTCAGTCTACATTTACTGCTCTCACAAGCAGGCCATTTTCAGAACTTTTTGGAAACCACCACTGCTCTCTTCACACTGATTCATCATGTGGGTAATAAATCAGTTTCATACTTTCTTGGTGAGTATGTATGTGGCATTATAAAGCTGAACCAAATGCTGCATGAGTAGTGGTGGGGGACACATTCTTTCTTCACGGTGTGACTACAGTGGAAGCGAAATACATGAAGAATTTTTTCTTATAGTACTGGGGGGCTGAAGCCAGGTCTTCACTTATATTTTGCAAGTGCTCTGTCCTCTGCCACTGAGTTGCACTCTAAGCCACTTTTTTAATTTTGTTTTAAAATTGAAAGAGTCTCGCTAAGTTATGAGGCTGCCTCTGGCCTTGAGCCTGTGATTCCCCTGCTTCTGCCTGCCGAATGCCTGGGTTTACAGGCCCGCATCACTGTACCTAGCCAAAAATTGGTCTTAATGATCTGGGTTCAAGATTCGTATTACCCACCTGAGAAACAAACAACAAAAAAGAATTACAATGGCATGAGAATAACAATTCTAATATATTTGAACACAAATTCATTTATGTAATCATAATAAAGAGCCTAATTCTGGCACACTAAAGGATCACCAGGATGTAATTTAAGCCTATTGAAAGGCTTTGTGACTTTGGGCAAGGTACTACACTTGCTGGAAAGTATTTTGTTTTCAGTTATATAAAGGGTTACGTTGAATCTCCTACTTTATGATTTAAAGATATTCTTTTTATTTTCAAAGAGAATACATTAAAAGCAAAATAACACCTCTGTAATATTGACAACAAAAATACTTCTGGGTATAAATGTTAAGGAACAATGCATTTCTAAAACGTGAGATTCTCTCTAAAACATAATTAATATTTTAGGAGATGTTCTATCTACTATAAAAATAATGTCACTGAATACATGTCAGATCCATACAATGTTGAATGTATGACAAAATGACAAAGGAGAAAAGGAAGTAAAATAGATAAGTTTCTAGAAGGCATACAGACTTAATATTTTTAGATGAACTTAGTTTATAACTATGTGCTTCAGTTACTCTTAGGAGTACAGTTTCATGAAAAACTCTAGTGACTGAAAGCATTTACAGATATTTTAGTCATAAAACAAACCAGTAGATAAAATGTCAGCAGGTTTTTAGGGGGACTGTACCTCAATGTTATTGCCTGCTCTGAGAAAGGCAGCCCTAGGTGTCTTCACAAAAGGGATATATACAATCTCGGGCTTTTGAAGTTATGTTGCTCAGGTGTCTGGTATAGATTTACAGATTGGAAAAGCAGCATTGTCAAAATGCCTAGACTCGGAGAGCTGAGGAAACTTCTACTGTATCTAGTCATAATGAAATGACCCAGCTCTGTTAACTTTAATTATATTCCCTAATCTAGTTTGGTGAAAGTTTTAGGGAAGCATTGGTTTCTATGCAGGCAGTTCTCACAGCAATTTTCCTTTTTGGTTGTGTTAGAATTCTCAGGTGATAAGAGTCAGACCAGACCCCAGGATGAAAGAAGCCCTTTCCTTCTCATGTTCCCCTGCAAATTTCCTGTCTTTCTATCTTGCCTCAAAAGTGCTTTAAGCAAAATGACAACCAATTCAAGTAGCCATATCTCTTCTCCTTATAGCAAGCCTTGCACAAGATAAACAAGTACGTGTTTAAAAAAGGAACTAGAGAAGTCGGTAAGAGATTGACTTTCCTTCATGCAGTCCTTCAAGACACAAAGATCGATAGAAAAACATCATCCAGCTAGTCATCTTGAAGTCTTAATTATATTTGTAAAACATTACACACAGCTTTAGCTTATTTAGCCCTGACATTTGCTATGTTTTATAGTCCAAAGTCTTTTAGAAAATGTGAAAATTAACAAATGAAATGTTTGTTCTTTTTAATTAATCATCTCAAATGACCAAATGAATTTTTAAGGTTGATTTCACAATGAATAGATATATTGTCTTTTACAGTAAGTCATTAATGAAAAATAACTTTTAAGAAATATAAATGGATCAATGGATACACTGAATCAATAAATATTGATTGATTAGATAAATTTGAATTTAGGTGCTGAAGATTGAATAATAATATGTTACTTTCTGAGAGAATACCAAGTGTACACACAGGCAGGAACAGGCTTTACATAGTCAAACGAAGAATTTAAAAAAATAGGCTTAGAGAAGAATGAATAAAGATAGGATTATATAAAATAGCATAACATAAATAATGCCCACAAAGGGAGAACAACAGCATTTAGACTTGGTGAAAATTTTGGATTTTATCCCAACTGATAAAAAGCACATACATTATGATAATTTGTTAATTGACTCTATCCATTCCAACATAGTGATTTTTCTTTTTTACTATACTACAAAGCCTAGAAAACTATTACTTATTTCTAAGCCTAGTCTTGGAGTAAGTTTGTCAAATTTAGCATATAAACATATAGGAAACCCAAGTATAGTTGAAATTTGGTATATAATGAATTATTTTTAGGATAAATATGTCTAATGAAATATTTAGTAAATTAGACTTTAAAAGTCATCTGTATTATTCAATGGAACAAAGTATCTTGCATTTCATTTATCTGATAGTTGTAGAAATCGTGCTTTTCTACTATATGAAAATCACAAGCTATGGGGGTTTTGAGAAGTAGTTATCAAGCACAGGATTGGGTTTGCTTTCCTGATTTTCAGCTATATTCTTGAACTAAGTCCAATGGTTACCTTCCAGTTGTGATCAGCATAGCCACAATTAAGTTTTGGTGGTTTGTGCCGGACACAGTGGTGCACGCCTGTAACCCCAGCAGTTTGGGAGGCGGAGGCAGGAGGATTACAAGTTCAAGACCAGAGGTAGTCTGGGTAACTCAGCGATACCCTGTCTCAAAAAGTAAAAAAAAAAAAAAAAAAAAAAATGGGCTGGGGGCGCAGCTCAGTGGTCCAGCACTTGCAAAGCATGCAGGCGCGAGGCCTTGGGTTCAACCCTTAGTATCACAAAAAAAAAAAAAAAAAAAAAAAAAAGTTTTGGTGGTTTGTTTCATGAGAAAAAGGCTCATTTTATCATTTCACCATATTCATATTTGTAGAGTTTTTTGGTTTTGCTTTGCTGTTTTTGCAGTACCAGAAGGTTGAATCCACAGCCTCCTGTGTACTTTGCAAAGGCTCTTCCACTAAGCTGTACGTGCAACCCCCTTTTTATTTTTGATTTTGAGATAGCGTCTCACTAAAATTACCCAGGCTGCCTCTGCCCTCAAACTTGTAATCTTCCTGACTCCAGCTCTGGAGTTGATATGATTACATGAATGAGCTCCACGTCTGGCATTTGTCAAATTGTGTGTAATATGTTCTTATCTTTTGGTGTCTACAAGGTTCTTCAGTGACACTGCTTTTTTCATTCCTGATATTGGTAGTTTATGTCCTTTCTCATTCTCCATCAATCTTGATGGAGACATGTCAAATTTATTGACCTCCTCAAAAATTTTCTTTCATAATTGTATTGGTTTTGAATTTTATTACATCTGGAGATATTCACATTTTGTTTTCATAAGTTCTCCAGGCAGGAGCTTAGATTATCAATTGGAGAGTTTTCTTATTTTTTATTATATACATTTAGTGTGGCAAATTTTCCTCTCCAGAGTGTTATAATTATTACCCCTAAATTTCTGACAGATTGTATGCTTATTTTCATTTAGTTACATATCTTTAGGTTATACAAGCTGGTCTATAAAGTATTACTATTTTGTTTTTTCATCTTTTATGTTCACTCACCTCATTGAATCTGTCAGTTTATATATTGCAAAATATAAGAACTTTCAGATATTACGTAGTCAAGTATTTTAAGTCTGTTCTTCTCTCTCTCTGTGAGTCTTATGATACTACAAACAATTACAAATATAGCAGTTCAACTAATATTATTGCCAAAAAGCAGAGGCTTATTTAGGATTCTCATGAGTAGGTATTTATCAAATATGATATACATGAATTCTGAATGGTATTAGAACTATTTACAGAAAGGTATAAAGGGGGGGGAGACAAAACAAAACCAAAAAATAGAAATAAAACAACCAAAACAAAAAAGTTGTATCAAATTGTTATTGAAAGTAGAGAT
>VMDO01024420.1:0-29671 GCA_007922755.1 Pedetes capensis
AAAAAAAGAATAAATGAAAAAGAGAAATGTAGTTGGGCAAAGATAGAGAATCAGCATTATAGCTGCACAATAGTAACTATGCTGTATCTCTCACTTTTTTTCCTCCTATAATACTGAAGTTTATCAAAGAACAGAAATTTTGAAAAGAGATATTCCTTTTCTTCCCCAAAGATTAGTGTGATTTTCCTTCTCCTTTTTTGGAAATCCCTGTGGGCCAAAGTTTATCAAGCAACAAAGAAAAAGCTCTTTTCTCCAATGTGTAGATGGAAATACTTTGCTGTGTAAGAATTGCCTTTTTCTGAGATTTTTCTTCATGTGGGGACAGAAACACTTAAATCTTCCGAAATAACTTGAAGCATTGTGTGTTTGTGTTATCTATGGGGTTTGCGTATCACACAAAGCTTCTTGGCTTGAATTGTGTTTCAGTGGGCATCATCCTATGCCTACAGCTGAGAGGTTTGTTTTTCACAGTGATATCAAGCATCCTACGAAAAGGAGCTAATGTAATAATTCAGACATAACTAGGCCAATTTCCTTTAGCTTGACTTTTTTCAATAAATTCCATTCATGTTTCCTTTTTTCTTGTAGAGTTTCAAATTTTAAACGTAATAAATAAATATAGCAGCCTTTTGTGCTTTAGAAAAGAAGATGTTAAAGCCTGTTATCCTAGTGACTCAGGAGGTGCAGGCAGGAGGATAGCATGTTTGAGGTCAATAGCAACTTGCTTAACTCATTGAGACTCTTACTAAAAAATAAAAAAATAAAAAATGGGATGCAGGCCAGTGCACTGGCAGGGTATGTTTGAGGCTCTAGGTTCATACTCCAAATACAGAGAGGGAGAAGGAAAGGGAGATAGAAAGGGAGCGGGAGCGGGAGTGAGAGCGAGAGCGAGAGCGAGAGAGAGAGAGAGAGAGAGATCCAATGAGAAAAATGTTATTTAAAAAAATATTCCCTGAAATGAAATCCTTAGAGTATAAGTTAACTTTGCTGAATATTACACTAGTTATGTTGTTTTGAGTGATGAGAACTATTTATTTTTCTTCCGAGCCACTTAGGAAAAATTGTGTGTGTGTGCGCGCGCGCGTGTGTGTGTGCATTGCTTTAAAGAGGCTACTTCATCATATAATGTTGGTTTGAGGAGAATTTATCCCTTTAGATTTATAGATATGTGGTCATGGGGTAGGTTTTATAATTACTATCTAAGGTCATACAAATAGGAGCAGATTAGAATAGTTATTTTCAGAAGGGCAGCTGAAGAGACAAACTCGTAACTGTGAACTCCATATACTTCAAATGTTTTAGTTCATCCTTGTTTTGTTGTTAGGTGCCATGGAGTCGGGTCCGACTCATAGTGACTCTACGCATAATCAAAGGAAACACCCCCTGACACTATGTTGTGCCCCGCATTATGTCAGTGCTGTTCTGGTATTCGCAGGGTTTTCAGTGGCTGATTATTTCGGGACCACCAGGTCCTTTTTCCAAGCCCTCAGCACCTGATATTCCCAACAGCCTCCCATCCAAGGGCTAACCAGGCCCAATCTTGCTTAACTTTTGAGATCTGAGGGGATCAGATGCCAGGGTGGTACAGGTGTAGACCATACTTGACTTATATTTACCATTTTAACAAGATATCACTTATGAAATTCACTTAGACCAAGATGAAGTATACTTTTTTATGTCTTGAAAGAATAAATATTTAAAAAATAGAAGTTGGAGATCCATAGTGTTTTAATCATTTCTTTTGGCTGGTGAGGAGGGATGCTTTGAGAAATGATGGGAGTTTTGCAACAAGTAGTCCTAACCTTTGGACAAGGCTGGGAGAAAATAACTGAAAGCTCCACTTGACCCTTGATTGATCAATGTATTATGATAATTCATGCAACATTTACTTAACATTTTATGCAATTTGTTTTGCACTGAAAAACAATTGATATTTTTAATCATATTTTTCTGATTATAGCCATAGTATAATAAACCTCCTACAATTTTGTCATCAAAATCATTCTAAACACTATTATTTTGTTTTTCAGATCTTATAATAAGTCCTTAATATATTTTGTGTTGATTCTTATATATGGGGTGAGATAAAGGTCCCACTTCATTCTGCAGGTGGATACTCAGTCTTCCCACTATTATTTACTGAAGAGACTGTCCTTCTGCCACACCTAATCTCTTTTATATTTACTCAGTTGGATCTTAGATTGATGACAGGTTTAATTTTTATCCTGTTATTGGTTATTGTTTAGGATATTGTTTAGTACTCACCCTATGCAAAAAACAACACTGTCTCAAATATTCTTCATCTATCTTGTTCTTTTAGGTAAGAGATTTGTGGTGGTAAATTAAATTGCACAGTACAGATTATTTGATGGAATGGCAAATCCTCTATGTGTTTTTAAATTTGACTTCTCCATTCTCTGATTATTGCATTTTTGGAGCACATTTTTCCAGGGAATACTTAAACTATTGTTCATGAAAAGCAGCAGTGTTTTGCTTAGCATCATAATTCTCTGAGGACAGAGTATGTACTATTCTCTACCCTTGTTTTGGTATGTTATCTTTTATAAACACAGAGAGAGTCACTAGTAAGCCTGAAATATTCAGTTCCATTCAACAAATGTTTTTCATCCACTATATGTCTGACTCCATATATGGTGGAATTCCTATATGCATATGAGACAATGCCCATTCACTTGCAGGTAGTGGACTAAGTAAAGGCATTTCTATACTTGGAGAAAATTCCCAATATTTGAGGGATGTTCTATATGCTTTCCTGCACTATTTTTCTTACAATCATGGATTTATATTTTTCTCATAAAGCTGTTCTGTAGCATTCTTTCTGAAAGTAGGAAAAAAGAAAAGCCCCATGACTTCTAGATATTAATCAGCTAGAAATTGAGTAATTCCTTGAGTACTTTAATATTGGTTGAATGGAATCAATACATGTGAGACTTTTGCTACCACCACTTGAACCACCATAAATGACTGTGCATGTAGTTTCATGAGAATATAATGAATGCTCAACATGGGGTAAATGTAGAAAGAAACTCAATACTTGATTTAAGATGCAGGAACAAAATGTAATTTCAAAAATATAAATCAAAGTTTATTGTTTCCTGAAGCATAGGTTTTAGGTGAATTAGGATGTTCTGTAGCTTATTCAACAAAACTGAAAGTGCAAAGGGATAAATTTTGAGATGGGTTTGTTGGTTAATCAGATAATGAGGTACCCAGCTTTCATTTATTGCTATGATAGTTCATCATAGTGAACTAAAGCATAGATTTTGAAAATAGTAATAAGGGAAACTTCTCTTTATCAGAATCCTGCCTAGGAAACTCCTGGTAAGAGGCACACTGCCAAACACATACAGACTAGATTGAAATCTCCATGTGATTTTTGTCATGAAACATGAAAAGCTGACAGCTAAAAGGAAGGCATTTAGATTGTCTTTCCTTCTTCCTGTTTGAATTTTTTTTTCTTAGGATAATATTCCCCACCATTGAACAGTGCTGTATTTCAAATATTTTCTTCCACAAATATCATTTTGGAAACATTCAACATGATTGGAATTAATTTGCCCTGTCATGTGGATTTATTTTGATTTATTTACCCTGGCCTCAGATTACATTCTAAGAATTTTAAAGACACATACAATACATTACAAAGACACATATAGTAGCATGCATAAAAGTATACTGAATTAAAATTATCCTTTTAATAGGAAGAAGCTCATTGGTTTCCCCTAAACACCTCTCAACACTATACTCTCTCCGAAAGTATTATGTCTAAATGCAATAAGGACACAACAAACAAAACCCTTCATATGTATGTACGACTGTGTGTTTAATAGTTCCTGGAGATTTCCAGAACACCTAAGATTAACTGCAGTGTCTCACTAGAGGGGATAAAAACTATTAAAAATGTGTTCTACACCATCAATAGTCACAATAGCCAATTTTTTGTAGAAAACATATTTTTCCCATTTAACTCACAGCTAAATACCAGTACACATTTGAAGCAGAAAGAACTAAAGGAATAGATGGGAAAAAATCCATATATTTATAACATAATAGTTATAGTTAAAGGTATATCTTACTGAAGCCTTTATTCAGTGGGAAAATTTGAAGCCTCTTGAAAGAACAATAGCAAAAGAGTAAGTTATTTTTAAATTATCTGGTTCAAAACAGAATCTTCCCTTTTTTAAAATAAGCCAAATCAATTTTAGTCGAGCAAAAAATCTCTTTCACATTAGTCTTTAATTTTTTTGGACCCCAAAATACCTTTGGGTCAAATCTAGGGGAGTTCTAGGAGTTCATGATTTGAGGCAAGAACTGGCTTATTTATTATGTAAGGGCAACAAAACACTTCAAACACAGTGTTAGATTTCACTTGGTTTTTGTGAAAATCTCAAGTATACTAGGTTTGAGACATACTGGTTCCTGTTTTTTGTCATCTGAGCCAGAGAACTAGCAACAGGACTCTTGTCCCTTACCAAATATTTTACCTTTATTCAGAATTAATAAACTTCCTTGACCTGAAAAAGGGAAGCTATAGCTATAAAAATTCCTCAGCTAACACAATATTTAAAAGTGAGAGACTAAATGTTTTCACATAAAATCCAGAACTAGTATGTTTAGCTCACTGCTTCTGTTCAACTTGGAGCTAACGTTTCTAGGAAAAACAAATTGACAATAAAATGGGAGACAGAAAGGTAGCCAGACTGGAAAGGAAGAAGTAAAACAATCTCCATTTGCAAATGATATGATTTTGTATGTAGAAAATCCTAAGGATCCACTAAACACCTATTAATATATAAATAAACTCAGTGAGTTTGCAGAACACTATGCAAAAGTAAAAGTATGCAACATGTATTTATATTTGCAATGAACATTCTAACTGAAATTAAGAAAACAATTGAATTTAAAATGTCATCAAAAGGAATTGAGGTGGTTGTTAGATGCCTTCCAGTCAGGCCCAACTTATAGTGAACCTATGTACAAAAGAATGAAACACTCCCCAATTCTGTGCCACACACATGATCTTTTTTATGTTTAAACCCATTGTTGCAGACATTATGTCAGTCTGTCTAGTTGAGGGTCTTCCTTTTTTTTGTTGTTGACATGATTTTCCCCAAACATGATGTCCTTCTTTAAGGATTGGTTCCTCCTGACAACATGTCCAAAATATGCAAGATGCAATCCGGCCATCATTGTTTCCAAGGAGCCCTCTGGTTGTACTTCTTCTAGGACAGATCTATTGGTTCTTTTGGTAGTCTGTGGTATATTCAATATTAGTCTCTAGCATCATAATTCAAAACCATCAATTCTTCCCCTGTCTCCCTTATTCAACATCCAGCTTTCACAACTGGATGATGCACTTGAAAATACATGGCATGAATCAGGTGCACCCTGGTCTTCAATGTAACGTCTTTACACTGGTCAACATTTGTCTCTAGCACCATAATTCAAAAGCATCAATTTTTCACCTCTCTCTGTTATTCAATGTCTAACTTATACAATTGTATAATGCTCCTGAAAATAGCATGGCATGGGTCAAGTGCACCTTCATGTTCAATATGACATCTTTATTTTCAACAATGTAAAGAAGGTTTTGCAACAGTTTTTTCCAATGTGTCTTCCATTTCTTGCCTGCTATTTCCACGGGTGTTGACTGTAGAACCAAGGACAGCAAAATCTTGGACAACTTCCATCTTTTCTCCATTTATCACGAAGTTGTATACTGACCCAATTGTAAGGAGTCTTATTTTGTTGATGTTGAGGCATAATCCATACTAAAGGCTTTGTTCTTTGACTTTCATTAGGAAATGTTTCAAATCCTCTTCACTTTCAGCAAGCAGAGTTGTTTTATCTGCATAATGCAGATTGTTAATCAGTCTTGCTTGCAACATGACACCATGTCCTTCTTCATAAAGTCCAGCTACTAGGATTATTTGCTCAGCATAAAGATTGAAGAGGTACTGTGGAAAGATACAACCCTGATGTACACCTTTCTTGACTTTAAACCAAGTAGTGTTTGCTTGTTCTGTTCGAATGACTGCCTTCGGCTACATGTACAGATTCCTCATGAGTACAATTAGGCACTCTGGATTTCCCATTCTTCTTAATGTTATCCATAATTTATTATGATCCACAGTCAAATGCCTTTGTATAGTCAATGAAAAATAGACAGTCATCCTTCTAATATTCACTGCTTTTGGTTAATATCCATCTGTTATCAACAATGATGTCCCTGGTTCTATGTCCTCTTATGAATCCTGCTTGGTTTTCCGGCAGTTCCCTGTCTATATACTGCTGCAGTCAATTCTGAATGGTCTTTAGCACAATTTTATTTGTGTATGGTATTAATGATATTGCTCAATAATTTCTACATTTAATTGTATCCCCTTTCTTGGGAATAGGCACAAATATGGATCTCTTCAGCTAATAGACTAGTTAGCTATTTTCCAAATCTCTTGGCATAAAGAAATGATCACCTCTAGTGCCCTAGCACTCTGTTTGTTGATACATCTCAACTGGTATTCCATCAATTCCTGGAGCCTTGTATTTTACCAACTCCTTGAAGGTAGCTTCCGTTTCTTGTTTATTACCATTGGTTCCTGGTCATATGCAACCTCTTGAAATGGTTGGTCATTCACCAGTTCTTTTTGGTATAATGACTCTGTGTATTCCTTCTATCTTCTTTTGGTATTTCCTGCATCATTTAATACTTTTCCTATAGAATCCTTCTCTATTGCCACTCAAGACTTGAATTTTTTCTTCAATTCTTTAAGCTTGAGAAAACCAGAACATATTCTTCCCTTTTGGTTTTCAATCTCCAGCTCTCTGCACATGTTTTAATATTTGATTTTGTCTTCTTAACCTGCCCCTTGAACTCTTTTGTTGAGTTCTTTAACTTCATCATTTCTTCCTTTTACTTCAGCTGCTCAACTTTCAAGGGCAATTTTCAGAGTCTCTTGACATGTAATTTGGTCTTTTCTTTTTTCTTATCTTTTTAATAACCTTCATGAATGATGTCTTTGATGTTGCCACAACTGTCTTTTCATCAATCATTAGTGTCTAACACATCAAGTCAATCTTGGGGTGGCCTCTGAACTCAGGTGGGATATACTCAAGGTTATAACTTGGCTCTTGCATACTTGTTCTAATTTTCTTCAGTTTCACTTTGAATCTGCATATGAGCACTTGATGGTCTGATGCCAATGAAGACTTGATTTTGTTCTGAGTTTTGATATTGAGATTTTCTGTCATTTCTTTCCACAAATGTGGTCAGTTTTGTTCCTATATGTTCCATCTGGTGAATTCCATGTGTATAGTTACCATTTATGTTGGTAAAAAAATGTATTTGCAATGCAGCAATAATAAAGGTTCTTCCAATATAGAAAAGTTCAGGCCTGGACAGATTCACTGTTGCATTCTACAAGTCCTTAAAGAAAAATTAACACCAGTGCTCCTCAAACTATTCCATAAAATACAAATGGAAGGAACACTACCAAACTCATTATATGAAGCCCATATTACCCTAACACCAAAATCAATCTCTTGATTATTTCCCAGAGTTCTTGGAAGTTGTGATCATGTTGTTCTATTTTTCTCCTTGTTGGTATCTGGATGTAGTATTTTCACAACCTTATTGTCTGTCCCTGATATTCTATCTTTTGGTTATTCTAGATTACTGATGATGCTTTCTGCTATATTTTCTATTTGATTTATTGAGTTCATCATTTCCAACTTTTTTTTCCAAAATCTCAATTTCTTTCCTGAGTTTCTTACCCATTTTTTGACTTTGTCTTCTACATTAGTGACTTTCTGATTTAGATCCTATATTGATATCTTTACTTCATTCATCTGCTTGTTTATGTCTTCTGTGAAGTCACAAGCATATTTTTTAGTTTTTTTGTATGACATTTCAACTATATCTGTATCTTTTTCTTTTCTTTTCTTTTCTATTGATTTATTTTCTTTTCTGTTGTGCTGAGGACTAAACCCAGGGTTTTGCATGGGGCAAGTTCCATACCGCTGTGCAGTACCACTTGCCCTTTTCTTATTTTTGTTTTGTTTTGAGACAGGGCCTCATTGAGTTGCACAGGCTACATCTGGCTTGGAGTTGCCAGTCTCCAAAGTTCCTCTGAGGTGATGGGGACATCTCCTCTTCCCAGCAATGGGGCTACCATTGTCCTTGCCTGAGTCTCCTCCTGCCCAAACCTCTCAGCATATTGGTATCCACCTTCCCCCTGTCTGTAACTGCCAGCCTCAGCTGTTTCATACCCTGGAGTTGTTGCAGGTTACACCTAAGCTCCCTGACCAGTGATTATTCTTTGTTTTCAGACTGCCAGAGTAGCACAGTATCACATAGTAGGTTCCCTCTCAAGATGGCCCTTTGAGATATGAAGCATGGCAAAATTCATCTCTTCTCCAATGCTGATGCTCCCAGTCAGGAGGAGGCACTGTCTCACCAAATCTCCCAAATGGATCCAAGGGGTTCAAGGACTGTGGGCTTTTCTTGTGGAACTGCCAGTTTGCCTGCCAGGGCTGTCTGACTTATGTTTTTGGGTGAAGGCTTTGTTTTCCCTCCCTGTCAGGAATCCACAACTGGAGATGTGTCCTGCTCATTCCCTCTTGCTGCTCAGCTCCATTCTGCACTCTGAGACCATCCTATGACCTCCTTTGTGATTTCTGTGCTTTTCCAATCATTCTTTCTTTGGAATAGTGTTTACCCCTTCCTATTCTAACTCCTTTGTTTTAACATGTCACAAGGAGATTGCCTGTAATCTGCTATCCTTTAAGTCTATTTTGGTATAAAAATTATTTTAGTTGGCATTGGTCTTGTGTTTGATTCATTAAGTTCAAGAGGTATCCAGTGGTTCCACTGTGGCATCCAATCCCCTTGGAAGCTAAGCAGGGTCAGACCTGGTTAGTACTTGGATGGGAGACTGCTTGGGAACACCAGGTGCTGTAGGCTTAGAGAAGGACCTGGCAACACACTCCCAAAAATCAATCTGCCATTGAAAATCCTATGAATATCACAGAAGCACTGACAATAGTGTTTTGTCTGTTGTACATAAGGTTGCTATGTGTTAGAAACCAAGTGGACAGCACCTTACAACAATAACAAGTTCAAGAGATTAGATCAGAATTATTTAACATCTTGGCATTTTAAATATGATTAGAACTAAGTATTTTACTTTCCCCTCTGGCTTCAATGGAACTATTTAATCATGATAAGCCAGTGGTATCTTTTGCTGTTGTTATCCTAACATCTCTTATATTTGGTCCAGGGATCACCCTGTTCTCATTTCATTCGGTATAAATGAGCCTTCATTTTCATCTTTAAAGGTTGCAGAGCCATTTAATTTGCAAGTGAGCACATACTTAAAACTCAGCTTTGAGAAGGAATCATATGACGTATGCAGAAGCTCTCTGCCAAGAGGTTTCCATCTTATCTGCTTGTTAAAAATCAGTTGGCTGCCATCTTGTAAAGGAAGGCACAGTCTAAAATTGAGGAGCAAGGCTGAGGTGGCCAAAGAAAATGTATGAAGCCAGATCCTAATTAAATTAGTTGTTTTCAGCCAGTAACTCAAATGAAAAAGCCTTACTCTTTCCTGAAGGGAATTTCAGACAGTTTTATTTTCAGTTACTTTTTGCTTTAGTTTAGAAAAACTTAAATCTGGATGTGATATAAATTTTCTAATTCTTCAAAAACATCTTATCTGAATCATGACTGAAGAACTCTCATCTTGATACTTGCTGTTTTTTTCTCGTAGATATATTGTTCTTTTTTCACAATAAAAAAGGTTTTTCCCTATTTTTAGAAAGGCTTTACAAATTATGGGGAAATGATACATGATGTCTTTGAAAACAGGGACACTTGCATTTTGTGCTCCTGTCTTTGATGTATTTCTTTAAAGACAAGTAGAAACTTGAAGAATCTTGATCTTTGGGGATCAACTAACTCACAGAAAGAATAAAAAGCATAGAATTTGAGCCTTACATCTTGACTTATGGATGATGTAAGTTTTAATCAGGTCCTTACTTCAAGGTGATAGATAATAGGCTTCCACAGTTTTTCACCCAAGAGAGCTGCAGGGCAAGAATCAGAGAAGGAGGGGAAGGAGCAGGAATGGTGATAAACACAATGTCATTTGGGACCTAAGGAGGTACTTCAGTAAGGAAGAATGGAAGGAAAAGTGATGTGAGGCGTGAAGAAAGTGAAATCAATAGAAACAACACATTGGGAACATTTAGGACATTCAATGAACTTAGGGAAACTGAGGCCCTGGAATAAGCTAGAATAACAATTACAGTAGGGCTAAAAACGTTTGATGCCTCTTTCTCTCTCTCTGAAAGCTTTATTTTTCTTTTTAACTTTTTTTTTCTGAAAACAAGAACTATGTTTTCTCTGATCTTGACATATGCTATTCTATTATATATTCAAGATGTATGAGTGAACTTAAGAAAAGGCTAGTTTTAAAGTTTAAGGGATGAAGTAGGAACACTTTATTGTTGTCAGGTGCCATCAAGTCAGTATCTGACTCATAGTGACCCTACATACAACAGGCTAAGCACTATTGTTGGCGCTTCTCTGCTATTCATAGGGTTTTCAATGGTGAATTGAATTTTGGGAGTGAGTTTCTGGGTCCTTCTCCCAAGCCTACAATATCTGATGTTCCTAGGTGGTCTCCCATCCAAGTACTAACCAGGCCTGACCCTGCTTAGCTTCCAAGATCTGAGGGGATTTGATGCCCCAGGGCTACAGCTGCAGGCAGTGGGCACATTTAGAAAGTGTTAAAGTTACATGCCTATAGCAACTTAGAAAGATGATTTCAAATTGATCTCCATTTATAAGGTGATTCTCCATTTTGATCTATAAGCCAGAGTAAAATAGATTTAGGTAAAAATTGAATTATCTTGCAATAGTTTGTTTGTCAGATTTCAACTTTTAAAAAATTGGACAATGATTCTCATCTTTTGATGTGACTAGAGTTAATAGACATGAATAAGAAATATTGCAAGATAGAAACATACTATCCATTAATTGCGGTGGGAAAACTATACTTATTTGTTTGCTCAGAGATCAAACACTTTTCATCTGAAGAATTATTTGAATGCATTATACACTTTAGTTTGAAATCAAAATGAACCTTTCTTTGCTTACCTTTGATAGTAGTCATCTTTTTTAGTAGGAAAACCCTGAGTGACAAGGCTAGAATGGGTGTTTCATATGGAGTGAATCGGCTTTTTCCTCACATACAAATTGGTTTAGCAATTGGAATTTTGTGCATTAAGGCGTAGGTTAGGTAAAAGTTCACTAAAGTCCTTGTTGATTCATCTGCATATAAAATGTTGAGTGCTACCCAGGAGAGAGTGCTAAATGTTCCACAGCATTGCAAATTTGCCTAATAAAAAAGAGAGTGCATTAATTTGCCATTAACTTGTTAAATCTCATTGCAGTATTTTCACTTTAATACATTTTGCAAGTCAATTGAAATAAAAATTGCACAGGTTTTATGCAGTCAAAGGAGAAATATGAACTGGGTTTTGCTTTTTGAATATTATCATAAGATGCCAGGATGTTACAGCCTGCAGGTAGTGAAAAGTTATTCATTGAAGACAGATAGAGAAGTCCAGATGGTGAGTAAAACACTTTCTAATCAACTTTTATTTATATCTACTGTAAAGTTGGTGCTTTAGTAAACAAAGAATACAGTACACCTTTGGGCAGCATCTAACATTTTGTATTGTGTCTATAATTAGTGGAAATTCTGGAAAGAAAGTAGACAAATTGGAAATAAACATATTGCTGTCCACTTTCTGTCCTTAAAATTTCTTTCAGGCTGTGGTGAAAAATATTAAGAACAGATTGTTGAAATAAGTACAAAAAACCCAGAAATATTAGAATGGTAAGAATTTACATATGATAGAAGTTTAAACATAATTCTCATTATAATTTTCATGAAATCTATCCCTGTGCACGATGACATGGTTTAATAGTTTCCTTACATTCTGCACAGAATGTTAAGCACTGTTTTGTTTTTTAGACATTTCCTTCCAGAACATATTTTAAAACAACCACCTATTGTAAATATCTTTATTCTTTATACTACAGAATAAATGGCAATATCTTATTGCTGAATTATATGAAATTTGAAGTCATATTTCCCCAAACCTGCTGAAGAGTTATAGGAAGAGAAAAATGGTTTGACTTTATTTATTATGCAAACTTCTCAACGTTTCATATTCCATTTAATGGAATATATATTATTTCTGAGTATTTACAAATATTACCTGAAAATGTAAATGTTTTGAAATGTGCCATCAAATAAATGTCTTATTTTTTGTATATTAGGTAGTGAACATAAAGGAGTAATTTTGAACATTACAAGTAGAATTCTTTAAAAATATTTATTTATTTCCAAAGCTCATCATCTTGATATGAACATAATATTTGGTTAAAACTACTCTCTGAGGCTTTATATAGTTGCATGATTTTAGGCAACCTTGTTTCTCTTATATCATTGCTGATTGTCTCTCACCTCTGCTATTCCAATTCTGGAGCTTCCTCCATCGGTCTCCTGGATTTTTGGTTATCCAGTTAAGCACATAGGTTAATGTTGACTATGCAGTTGGCAAATCACTTAAAACATCTTTTCCTTACGTCTTATGCCTTTTATGACATAAGCCTAGCACCATATCCAGAGGCCAATTCACTATCCATATTCCTTCATCTGCAATCTTCACTACCCTAAATTAGAAATTCTAGTCCTGGCATGGCTTTCTGCTTTATATAAATTATACAATCTGTCTGTCTGTCTATCTATCTATCTATCTATCTATCTATCTATCTATCTAGCATCTATCTTAGAGAAAAAAATACCACTCTAATGGAAAACACATTTGTTCTTAAGATCTCTACTAGCACACGACTCCTTGAGAAAATTAGAAGTGTCTCTTCCTCCCACAATATATTTCCTTTTTGAGGTGGATGTAGCTTTGTGATTGTACATCATTTTAAAGCAGAGCACATGATAGATTTCTGCTGCAATCTACTCCACTGCACCACTATACAGTGTCCAATATATTCAATCTTATGTTGTGATGGTTAGCTTTCATTCAACTGAACTAGACTGAGTGATTCCTAGGATTAGTCTGTAGAGGGTGGTGAGGGGGTTTCTAGAAAGGAATGGAAGGTCTGAGAGTAACTGATTAGGAGAGATCTGCCCTGATTTCTTTTGCTCCATCCAGTGAGAGGGGCCCCAGAGAAGGAAGTAGGAGGAGAAGGGAAGCCAGCAAGCCCAGCGGGTAAGCTCCGACTCTGTTGGAGCAGAGTGTCTGCATGGAATTGTCATTGCTGAAGGACATCAGACTAAGATTTCTTGTGGATTCAACACCAGATTTTCCAGGAAGCTTCTACACCTCAGGGTCAGGCAGAGACTCTTCAGGTTTCCAGTTCTTTGCATCTCTGCAGGCACCATTGTGGAATTACCCTCTCCCTCTCCTGTAAGCCAATCCAATAAATCCAATAAATACAGTCTATTGGTTGGTTTCTCTGGAGAATCTTGACTGATACATATGTGAATGCCAATCTGGATTGAAAGATGCATGGGCTATTTCTAAAAGAAAATATGTGATGAATGGATGAAAAAGTACCATAAGCTTGCTGTTAGTCAGTTTTCCCTTACTATGACTAAATATCTGAGATAGCTTCAGTGGTGGAAATGTTTGGTTTAGCTCATGGTTTCAGAGGTTTGAATGCATGGTCATTTGGTCCCCCTTTGGGTCTGTTTGGTACAGCACCTCATAACAGGAGTTCATGGTAGAAGAGGTCTGTGCACCTCATGGCATCCAGGAAGCAAAAAGGGAAAGAAGGGGCCTGGATCCTCAAATCTACTTCAAGTGCAACCCCCATTACCTAACTTTCTCCTACTTGGTCCTACCTTTTAAGAATTCCACCATCTCCCCATAGTGCCACAGGATGGGCCTTGGAGGACATTTCAGATTCACACTTTTGCACTTGCTTTTACAAATACAAACTAATTTTTACATTATGACGATAGGTTCTATTTTGATTATAGCAATAGTACATGCCTAAAATTTAGAACATCTAGAAAAAGGTGGAGAATAATCATTGTTTTCCCCCAGAATTATCTAATATTCATATGACATTGGTGTTTTGTTTTTTGTTTCACTTAAAAATAAAGAATAAATATTGCCCTAGTCACTCAACACTTAAATATATTGAAATGATTAGTATTAATAATTTCATAATGTCTGTGATGGACAAATGGATAGTTTAAGTAAAATATCTCTTTACAATTTGAATTTTTGATGTCATTCATCTGAATAATGAATTATTTGCCTTTTAAGGGCATGCATATTTCCAGTCACATTAAAGAAGGGGGCATCACTAAGAGCAATCTTCTTTTAACAATGCATTGTTAATAGTATTTTGATTGTAAACACATTGCTTCCAGGGAAACTTATTTAATTATGAATTTCAATGCCTGATCCTGAGTGTTAATTTTTGCCCTTCGCATTGCAGTTTTAATATATCAAGAATATATTTATTCTTCTAGGTAGAACCATTGCTGTTGTTGTTGTTGTTAGGTGCCATCAAATCGTTTCCAACTCATAGCAACCCTTGTAGGGTTTTCAATGGCAGATTGTTTCAGGATTGCCTTGGGAGTGGGTTGCCACGTCCTTCTCCCATTCTTGTGGTGCTGGGAATCGAACTCGGGACCTCAGAGACTTCAGAGCAGCGCTCTACCAACTGAGCTAAATCCCAGCCCAGGTAGAACCATAGATTTGTTTATTCAGAGACTCCCAAGCAACCAAATGTGGAACTGAGAACAACTTACAAATTTGATTCGTTTTCTAACCTAAGCAGGGATCAACTTTGAAAAACATGAAAACTATTATGGTTTGAATGTGAAGTGTCCCCTCAGAAGGATTAGACATTAAAGGTCTGATCCTTGATGCAAGCAGTTTTCAGAGGTAGGGCTTTTGGAAAGTGATTGGATTATGAGGGTTGTAACCTTTCCAATGGATTAATTCATTAATGGATTGAAAATTTGACTTGAATAGACTATTGCGAGGTCATGGAACTGTGGAAGGCAGGGCTTAGTTTGGGAAGGTAAGACACTGGGGCATGACCTGGAAAGATACCTTGCCTTCACCCATTCCTGTCACTCTCTTCCTCCTCTCCACCATGAGGGAAGCTGCTTTGCAGCAGCACATGCTCCTAGCCATGATGCTCTGCCTCATGTGCACCCAGAAGCAATGGAGCCAAGGACTATGAACTGAAATCTCTGAAACCATGATCCAAAATAAATCTCTCCTTCCTTTAAGTTGTTCTGTCAGGTATTTGTCCCAACTACAAATCCCTAATTTCTGCTATAAAAGTATTCCAAGTTGGAAAAGAGCAAAAGAAGAGTACTGTTGTCTGTGGTAGTAGTGCTCATTTTACTACTCCTTTGTTTGAAAAGCCTCCTTAACTAGAAAAATATTTATAATATTGCTTTAACGTGTAATTGTTGCAAAGAAACACACTGTACCCACTTCATCAAAGAAAAAGTTATATAATCTACTTTCTGTTTTTTGCTAAACACCAGAGTTGAAAAAGACATTTTTTTCAATTCATTTAGAGGTAGATATCATCTTAAACTGGGAGAAGGGCTGGGAATGGTGGCACACACGTATAATCACAGTGGCTCAGGAAGGCAGATGCAGGAGGATTGCAAGTTGGAGACCAGAAGTAGTCTGTGTACTTTAGCCAGATTCTGTCAAAAAAAAAAAAAGGGGTATGGGCCAGTGGTACAGCACTTGCAAAGCATGCAAGTGTGAGGCCCTGGGTTAAATCCCCAGTGCAAAAATGAAACAAAACAAAACAAAACAGAAACAAAAACAAAACAAAACAAAACATGAGAGAAGGACCTGCCAACCCACTCCCAAAAATCAATCCGTCATTGAAAACCCTGTGAATAGCAGAGAAGGATGACAATAGTGCTTCACCTGTTGTACGTAGGGTCACTATGAGTCTGATACCAACTCGACAGCACGTAAGAACAACAACCATCTTAAACAACTGTTTCTCTCTTCCACCTTCCATATATCTTCCTCTTAGCATCCAAATTCTGTGAATATTTTTGATGAATAGTATATTAGTTATCAGGCTTGGATTTAGCTCAGTTGGTAAAGCACTGTGCTGCAGTCTCCGAGGTCCTGAGTTCAATTCCCAGCACTGCAAAAATGGGAGAAGGACCTGGCAATCCACTCCCAAGGCAATCCTGAAACAGTCAGCCATTGAAAACCCTATGAGGGTCGCTATGAGTCGGATACCGACTCGATGGCACCTAACAACAACAACAGCATATTAGTTATAATTCACCAATATCATTAATCAGCTAGTATCTCTGTAAGAGCTAACTGGGATTTTTCAGAATAAGGTAGAATAATTTTCAAGTATATAGAAAAGTTTAAGGTGACTGATGTTCTTAGATAAACTCTGGCTTACTTTTGGCACTCAGGAGCTAATAAACACAGGTGATGGCCTGGTCTGAGCACAGTTACTTTTAATGATGCTGGTGCCCAGGAAGCCAAAGCAATTGAATCCGAACATGAGATATCCAGTCTTCTTTAAAGAACTGAACATACTGGCTTATAGATCTCTGTCCCAGAACTCAGTGAGACACACACATCCATTCTTCTTTAAATGTCCTTCATGACATGGACAGGGATGAGAACACATAAACCCCTATATCACAACTATGCTACACACACACACACACACACACACACACACACACACTGTTCTTATACTTTGTGTTTTAAAGACAGCATCTAAAATGTTATTAAAACAGAAGTCAGATTTAAGTTACTTGAAGGTAAAGTGGAATCAGGGTGAGTAAACTAAACTTCTGAAAACCTGATTGTATAAAACTAGCTAATAGATTTGAGGGAGTGTTTTTAGGGTAGGCACATGAGCAGTTTTGTGATTACTTGGAAGAAAAAAGCCCATAGGAAGATTAAAATGAGAGATGTACATGATAGTGTCATTGCAAAAAGCAGGAAAAATAGAAGGTTTAATGAATCACAAAAGATAAGGGTTAATGTATTCATTATTAATGTACCAATTGCAAAAGGCATTATGGATAGGTAAACAGTAAGGAATGGCTTAGAAAAATGTGGAATATGTTTGCTAATTAGCATACTGGAGAAAAGTAGAGATTTGATTTTGGCAAGAAAGGATAGAGGGAGAGCTATGTGTTTGTATGGATACATTTGTCTTAGTATGTTTGAAAACCAGAAAAAAGAGGCAGGAGGCTGAAAGATAGATAAAGACACAGAGAGTGTGTCACACGCCTGAGCAGGCTAAATGGTGTTCTGAAGGATTATTGGTCTTTAACAAGTACCAAAGGCAATTGAGGCTGTTGTTGTGAGGTCCTAGGGCTGAATCAAGCTGCTAAATGGTAGAGTGAGTGGATTGGCAAACAGAATGGCTTTTGGAAAGATTGCATTAATATTAATATGACACTTCTTGAGCATTACTAAGTGGTAGGTACTTTTCTAAGCACATCACATGATTTAATGTGTTTAATATTCATGTGATAGGAGCTATTAATATCTCCATTTTTTTTTCAAATACACAGAGAATTTAAGCCACTTGGCCAAAGATTTTACAGTTTGTAAACACGGAAGTCAAGCACAGTATCCTGGCTTCTGTCTCCAAAGATCAGGCTTTCAAAGGCAGCAGTATCATGCCTTCCATATTACGGTACTAAATGATCTGCCAAGGGGCAAAGAGTTTGATTTTTACTTTGGCACCCCTGTTTTTTAATTTGGTAAATTTTCAACTGGCAAATAATAATTGTACATATTTATAAAGTACAAATGATCAAATCAGGCTTATTAACATATCCACAACTTTACATACTTATTTCCTTATAGTAAGAACACATTAAGTATACTTTTAGCAATTTTGAAATACATGATACAAAATAATTTGTTGTAATTATTTTACTTATTTTAATTGAAAAATAATTGAATATATTTAGGGGAAAATGTCTGACAGATTTTTTTGTTGTGTGCCTTCAAGTCGAATTCAACTCACAGTGACACTCTGTATAACAGAACAAAACACTACCCAACACTGTGCCATTCACATGATCTTTTTATATTTGAGTCCACTGTGTTTCTTCTCATTTTAAGTTATGCCACATTAGTAACTGGAGGTCCTAGGGGCTATACTCCATTCATGTTATCAAGGTCAACTCTACTTTGAGGAGGAAACTCTTTCCTAGAAGTTTCTTGAATGCCTTCCAGCCTTGGGGGCTCATTTTCCAGCACTGTATTTGACAGTGCTTCTCTGCTACTCATAGAGTTTTCAATGGCTAATTGTTTTGGGAGTGGGTCACTGGGTCCTTCTTCTTAGAATGTGTAGTCTGGAAGCTCAGCTATAACCTGCCCACCATGGGTAGCCCTACTGATATCTGAAATATTGTTGGCATTATTTTCAGCATCACAGCAACACCCAAGCCCCCACAGCACAACAAGCTGACAGATACATGGGGGTTATATTATAGAAAGATCCAATAAAACCAATTAATATATTTAATAAGCTCTTTAGGGAAAATTTCAGGCCTGTAAGAGAACAGATGCCTTTAAGAGATCTAGATAAATATGACCACATCCTTTTCATTTTCCAGTGCAAGTCTCATGTTTTCTACAAAGTGATGTACTCACTAACATTCCTTTCTTCATTAACATAACCATATTCATCTTCATTCCTTCCTTCATTTGTTTGTTCCTTCCTTCCTTCTTCCTTTGTTCCTTCCTCCCTCCGTCCCTCCCTCCATTCCTCTCTGTCCCTCTTTCTTTCTTTCTTTCTTTCTTCCTTTCTTCCTTTCTTCCTTTCTTCCTCTTTTCTTACAGTATGGAGGGATTGAAGCAGGATCTTGCACATACTTTGCAAATGCTCTACCATTGAACTGCACCCCCTGCCCATTTTTTGACTTTATATCTTGATACAGGGTCTCCATAAGTTAAGCAGGCTTCTTCTGCCTCAATTCTGTGATCTCCTTGCCTCTGCCTCATGAGTCACTAGGATTACTGGTGTGGGCCACCACACTCAGTCCATGTTTATATTTTCTGTCTCATGTTAGTCATAGTCTCATGCATTTTTTTCATAAACATTAGGTTCCTTCCTAGAATGTTATAAGATTGGGAAAGGTCATTGCAGATGTTGGGGGTTTCTTTTATCTCTTTCTATATAACTGAGCACATTAAAATCCAGTGGCATAAAACGATAATTACTTATTATTTCTGATAATCATCCAACCTGGGAAACATTTGAATTTCCTTTTGTGATAGGTAAAAACAGTTCCTAATGTTCATCATTAGCATCACCATCGTTAATATCATAATATAAACAATACACACATATTGGAGAACCTGTAACTCTTCTCTTCTTGGCACCTCAGCACCCTAATGTCAAGAGCATGGAACTTGGGCTTCTCACAGGCAGTGTTCCTAGGTAGCTCTAGGAATATTTCATTAACTACAAACAGTATTGTGAAAGAACATTGGATCAAATGTAAAAAGACTTGGGGCTCAATTTTGCTTCCACCATTTGCTAGTGATGCTAATTTGGGAAAAATGTGATCTTTTAAATCTCTGAGTATCAGTTGTTTGACCTAGTCAGTGGTGGGGGCATACTTACCTCACTAGTTTATTACAGTGTGGCTGTGATAATCAGATTAATGATGTGTGCAGAGTGCTTCAAAATAAAACACTAAATCAATGATACCTAATATGTTTTGAAATCTTTCATGCTACAGTTGTGTTTGAAATTTTTGACATGTACTTAACAACAACAACAACAACAACCACAATTAATTCACCTAGGAGGTTGGTACTTTTTACCATTAGGGTCCATGAAGCATAGTCATTAGTAGCTTGAAGAGCCAAGTACCCCATTACTGCCCATTACTGAAAGAATGGTGAACTGATGAGAGATGCATTCATTCCTTATGAAAGTCTCTAGAAAATCCTGTGTAACCTCAGTAAATGCCACTGTGATGCACTGAATGCCTAAATCGTGTCTGGGAGGCTGCCAGCAGAGTAGCTGAGTGCAGCCTCACTTGATTATAGATCTTCTTGTTTCTGACACATTGGTTGTGGCAGAGAAAAGCTACTATGGTAGTCTATTTTGTGTTGCTATAACAGAATGCCATAGATTTGGTAATTTATAAATCAACAACAGCAAAACAAAAAACATGGGCTCATTTCTTATAGTTCTGGAGGCTGTGAATTTCAAGATAAAGGTGCAGACATCTGACCAGGAACTTCTTGGTGTGTCATCCCACGAAGAAAGGGAGGGAGGCTCTGTACTCTTGGCCAATCAACTCTTAAAGGACCCACCTCCCAACCCTGTTACTTTGGAGGTTAAGTTTCTAACACATGTACTTTGGGGGACCCATTCAAACCATAGCAAAGTTTTTCTCAATAATCTTCTAACCAATCCTTCCCTGATTTCAAACCACTGGCTGAAACCCAACTTCATCCTTCAGGAGCTCAGGATTCTTTAGTCTCTTGTGATTTCAGACAAAACAGCTGGCTTGGTTTTCAGTAATTTTTGTTCATTAAAATTTTTAGCACCCTGTTTTTCTTTCACCCCATTTTTCTTTCTATAAAACAAGAATGGAGATACAATTTAAGAGTGATAACTTGGGGGCCACCTCAAGTCCCAGATACGCATCTTCCACAGAGTGGTTTAGAAGCCACAAGTACATATTCAGTCAGTTGCCTGGCCTCTTGGCATAAAATCAAGGTCTCCAGGATCCAAAGAATGCAAACAACTCTGTGCACAAAATTAGTGCTGTAAGAAAATTACTTGAGAAAATTTCAGAGAAAAAAATTCCCCCGGAAATTTTATGTACTCTTTTGTATATATGACTTGACTTAGAAAAAAAAATATTACTTTCCTAAAATTTATATGTTGGGAGAAGGACCTGGAAACCCCCTCCCAAAAATCAATCTGCCATTGAAAACCCATCTTCTTCATTGAACAGCAGAGAAGCACTGACAATAGTGTTTCCCCTGTTGTACAGAGGGTCGCTATGAGTCGGATACCGACTCGACGGCACCTAACAACAACAACATAATTTATACACTTACTCACTGTCTAAAAATCACCTGTACGTTAAAGATCATGGCCTTGATTCTTCCTAACTTTTCACTGTCACATCCGATCCCATCAGATCTCTGAAGCTAAGAGGGTTGGGACTGGTTAGTCCTTGGATGGGAGACTGCCTGGGAACATCAGGTGCTATAGGCTTGGGAGAAGGACCTGGTAACACACTCCCCAAAACACCCAGTCATTGAAAACCTTGTGAATAGCAGAGAAGCACTGACAGTAGTGCTGGATATGGCACAAAGTTGGGTAGTGTACCATCTGCTGTACATAGGGTAACTATGAGTTGGATCTGACATGACAGCTCCTAACAATTTCACCAAATTCCTTTCACTTGGGCTAAAAATAAATTCACAGATGAATGATGAGGTACTATTCATCTATTATTCATTTAGCAAATATTTTTTGAATGTTTACTTTTGGGAGTCAAGATGCAACATTAAAGGAGAGGAAGAGGTGATCTCAACTCTCAAAGAATTCCCCAAACTGAGACTAAGAAGATAAAGAAATTACAAAACCAAAGGAAGCACTAGGTCTTAGGAGCCTACCTGCTTTAGTGGATAATAAGGGAAGTTGGACATCTTCTAGCTGGGACCAAGTTGTCAAAGAAGTCCAAAGAGGGAGTGTCTAAATGAAAGCCAAGATGGAGAAAGAGCTGGGCCACATTTCCACATGCCCAGTTAAAAGACTCAGTTATGAAGACCCACCAGAATACATAGACCAGAAGGTCATTGTGAGAGAGGAGAGTGATGGTAAACACAGATGTGCTCACTCACAAAACTGAAAAGCATTGGGAGTGGAGCAAAAATTGATGGTAAATGACTTAAGGTAAGTTACTCTGAATACTTAGGTTGCAGAAATCCAAACAGAACTTGATATATGACCTTCATATATGCCTCCCTTTGGGGCTTCATATACAAGTATGTGGCCTCTTTTGTAGAATGGCTCTCTTATTACTAAGGACTCGGTGTTATCTCTTTGTGAATTTTGTTTACAGACAAATTAGTGGCCTGAACCAATTTAGAAAACAATGGGGAACAATGGTCTGGGCACTTTGAAGAGAAGTGTATATCAACATTTCATCCTGACCCTGTGACGTGTTATGAATAAGAAGAGTGGTCTCTGTTGGATGATATATGTGGAGGAAGGACACAATTCAGTGGAAGATCTTGAGCTAAATTTTCAGGATGCCCTCTGTACTTACTCATTTACAGCAGAGTCATTCTTCCTGGCTGACTCATATGTGTGCGTGTGAGTATGAGTGTGTGTGTGTGTTTCTGTGGATGGAAATCAGGACATCATGCATTCTAGGCAAGCAATCTACCACTGAGTGCAGTGGAGATTAGCAGTGAGAAAAGGAAATGCTTGGTGTTCCCTGGAGACTTTATGTTAAATGGAATCCCAGAATGTATATGATTACTTGATGGGGAGGTGATCTCACTAGCAGTCTATAGGATCTCCCAGCCTTCAGAATAACTAAGAGAAACATGAAAGCTACTAGATGTACATTAGACTGAAGAAGAGGCTAAAGATCATGTAAGCTCTTGCTGTTTACTACTCAGAAGATCATTGTTGTTAGGTCTTTGAGTTGGGGTCTGATCCATAGAGACCCTACATACAACAGAATTAAAAACTCCTTGATTCTATGCCAGGCAAATGATATTATTTATGTTTAAGCCCATTGTTGTAGACACTTCTCAATTTATCTAGTTGGCAGGTTTCCTTCTTTCTTCGACCTGCCATTCTCCCAGACATCATATCTTTCTCCAGGGATTGGTCCCTCCTGATTGTGTGTCCAAAATATGTAAAACACAGTCTAGCCATCCTTGCTTCCAAGGAGCACACTGTTTTCACTTCTAGGACAGACCTGTTGGTTCTTTTGGCAGTCCATGGTATATTCAATATTCGTCTCCACATCATAATTCAAAAGTATCAATTCTCCTCCTGTCTCCCTCATTCAATGTTCAGCTTTCACAACCATATTATGAAAATACCATGTCATCAGTCAGGTGCACCTTCGTGTCCAATGTGACTCAAAATCTTACTTTTCAACACTTTAAAGAGGTATTTTGCAATAGCTTTCCCTGATACAGTGCATCTTTTGATTTCTTGACTGCTGCTTCCACAGGTGTTGATTGTAGAACCAAGTAAAGCAAAATCTTGTTCAGCCTCAATATTTTCTCCATGTATCTTGAAGTTGTGTACTGACCCAGTTGTAAAGATTTTTGTTTTGTTGATGTTGAGATGCAATCCATACTGAATGCTGTGTTCTTTGATCTTCATCAGTGAGTGTTTCAAATCCTCTTCATTTTTAGCAAGCAGAGTTGTATCATCTGCATAATGCTGGTTGTTAATGAGTCTTCCTCCAATCATGATGCCGCATTCTTCTTCATAAAGTTCAACTACTCAGATTATTTGTTCAGCATAGAAATTGAAGATGTATGGTGAAAGTATATAGCCCTGTTGAACACTTTTCTTGACATTAAACCAAGCAGTGTTTCCTTGTTCTGTTTGAATGACTACCTCCTGGTCCATGTATAGATTCCTCATGCATACAATTAGGTGCTCTGGTATTCCCATTCTTTGCAGTATTGTCTATAATTTATTATGATCCACACAGACAAATACCTTTGCATAGTCAATAAAACAGAGACAGACCTATTTCTGATATTTCTGCTTTCAGCTAATATCAGTCTGATATTAACATTGATGTCCCTGGTTCAACATCCTTCTCTAAATCTGGCTTGATTTTCTGGCACTTCCCTGTCTATATACTGCTGTAGTTGCTTTTGAATTATCTTTAGCCAAATTTTGCCTGTGTGTGATATTAATAATATCATTCAATAGTTTGCAAGTGGGGCTTAAATTGATGGTATAAAGTTAGAAATATAACTCTGTCCTTAACCTTCTTCACAAAGAATGAGGGATGAGATTTATAATAAAAGTTGTAGTTTCATTTTCTTTTTCTTTTGGTCACTTCTTAAGAGTAGTTTTGCAAGATTATTTGAGAAATAGATTAGAATTCATCATAGGATAATGTAATTAAACTTTGAATGTTAAATTATTTTAACTTTAAAAAATAGCCAGGTTCTGTGATGAATGCATATAATTGCAATAAGTCAGGAGGTGGAGGCAAGAGGATTGCAAGTTCAAGGCCAGAGGCAGCCTGTGCAATTAGCAAGATGCTGGCTCAAATTTTTTTTTTTTTAAAATAGAGGGATTGGTAGCTAGGGTGCCGCTCACTGGTAGAACACTTGGGTTTAATCACCTAGTATAGCAAGAAATATATATATATATATATATATATATATATATATATATATATATATGTTTATAATATGTTTATAGGTATGTTTATATATGAACATGAATTAATTGTATGTATTAAGGGTTTTCACTGTGATAATTCAACACATACAGTGTGCAGTGAATAAATCAAAGTAACCATTTACTTTTCTTATCATTTCATAATGTTTGGAACTTCTAAGCTCTTCTCTTCTGTACCAACCCCCAGTACCAACCCCCAGTACCACACACACACACACAAATCATCTCATTATGCTTGTGGAACTCTAGTAATTATTCCTTCTATTTAAGTGTTTTTTAGTACTGACTATTCAATCCCTCTTTATCCATCTTCCACCTCCTTCCTGACTTTTAGGAGTAACTATTGTGCACTAGGTGCTGGGATTTAGTTCAGCTAGTAGAGCACTGCGCTGCAGTCTCTGAGGTCCCGAGTTCAGTTCCCACCACCACAAAAATGGGAGAAGGACCTGGCAATCTACTCCCAAGGCAATCCCGAAATAGTCATTGAAAACCCTATGAGGGTCGCTTGAGTCTGATATCGACTTGATGGCACCTGACAACAACAACAACAACATTCTACATTAGGTTGACTTTTTGTTTAGCTTCCATGTATGAGAAAGAATACATATATCCCTTCCCCCCCCCGCACAGACAGGCTGGGATTTAGCTCATTTGGTAGAGTGCTTTCTGTGTACATTTTGAGGCACTCAGTTCAATTCCCAGAACTGCAAAAACTGCAAAAATTCCCAGAACTGCAAAACTACTTAAAATATCAGACATTAAAATCATATGGATAGCAGAGAAGCACTGACAGTATTGGGCATGGCACAGTGTGAGGTAGTGTTTTGTTGTATATAGGGTGGGACCCGGCTTGACAGCACCTAACAACAGTATATGTACATACACACATATATGTAAGTATCTTTCTGTGTCTGGCTTATTTCACTTGACATAATCACCAACAGTTCCATACATTTTGCTACAAATGACAGTTCATTCTTTTCTATGGTTGAATCCATTGTGCGTACCGACCACATTTTCTTTTTACCTTTTTCTCTTGAGTACTATTGAGTTGAACCCAGGGCTTTGCATATGCTAGGCAATTGGTCCACCATTGAGCTATATCCCAGCCCACTTATTTTTGTAAAAGTTTTCTGTCTTGAGTCAGGATTTCACTAGGTTGTGCAGGCTGCCTCCAGCCTTGTACTCACAATTCTCCTACCTTAGCTTCCCTAGTCTGCTGGAGTATAAGCAGGCACCATGATGCCTGACTCGAATAGATTTTCTTTATCCATTCCACTCCTGATGGGCATTTGTGTTGCTTCCACACCTGACCTATTTTGAAGAGTAGCAAAATAAACATGGGAGTACAAGTGTCTTTTTGCTATGCTGATTTCAATTCCTTTCTCTATATATCCAGAAGTTGTTGTTGTTGTTGTTAGGTGCCATCGAGTCGGTATCCAACTCATAGAGACCCTCATAGGGTTTTCAACAGCTGACTGTTTCAGGATTGCCTAGGGAGTGGATTGCCAGGCCCTTCTCCCATTTTTGCAGTGCTGGGAATCGAACTCAGGACCTCAGAGACTACAGTGCAGCACTCTACCAACTGAGCTAAATCCCAGCCCATACCCAGAAGTAGGATCGTTTAATCATATGGTAAATCTATTTTTAGTTTTTTTATTCACTGCTACACTGTTTTCCATGGTGGCCATACACTTAGCCATTCTAACTGAGATGAGATGACATCTCTTTCTAGTTCTGATTTGCATTTTCCTAGTGGCTAATAATATCGAGCATTTTCCAAATATTTGTTGATCTTTTGTATTTCTTCTTTTGAGAGGTATCTGTTCAAATCACTTGTCATATTTTAGTTGGGCTACTTGTTTTATTTTGGTATTAAGTTTTTTGAGTTCCTTATATTTTTTTGGAGATTAATTCTTTGTCATATGAATAGTTGCCAAATATTTTCTACCATTTTGTAGGTTGTCTTTTCACTGTGTTGATCATTTCATTTGCTCTGCAGATGGTTTTTAATTTGATGTAATCCCACCTGTCAATTTTTGCTTTTGTTTGCTGTGCTCTTAGAGCATTATTCAGGAAATTGTTGCCTGTGTCAACATCTTGAAATATCTACCCCCTATGTTTTCTTCTAGAAGCCCAGGTTTTCAATTTTGGCCTTTGATCAATTTTGAGTTGAATTTTGTACAGAGATAGAGGCTAAATTTCAATCTTCTACATGTGAATATATAGTTTTTCAAGCACTATTTGTTGAAGAGGCTGTCCTTCAAGTTTATCACTCTTGTGAAGAATCCATTGGCAGAAGATGCATTGATTTATTTCTGGGACTTTTAGTTTGTTCCATTGGTCTGTGTGTCTGTGATTATGCCAATAGTGTGTTTTTGGTACTGTGGCTCTGTATTCTGTCTCGAAACCATGCATTTTGTTGCCTCCATCTTTGCTTTTAATTTATTTTCCTTAGGATTGCTTTGGCTATTTGAGGTGTTTTGTCCTTCCATATGAATTTTATGGCTATTTTTTCAAGTTATGTGTAGAATGTCTGAATCTGTAAATTGCTTTGGGTAACATGGGCATCTAAAGAATGGTAATTCTTCCTAGTCTATATGCCCATGGGAGATCTTTCCATTTTTTGTGTCTTCTTTAATTTCTTTTATTGGTGTTTTGTAATTTTTATTGTAGAAGTTATTAACTTCCTTGGTTAAACTTTTTCCTAAGTATTTTAATTTATTTTTTGTAGGTGTGAATGAGATTGGTTTTGTGGCTTTCTTAGCAAATTTATTATTGGTGTGTTAAATATTACTGATTTTTGTATATCAAGTTTGTATCTCATAGCTTTACTGTGTTTATCAATTCTAGCCTTTTGGAGGAGTCTTTAGATTTTCCTATACATAGAATCATATCATCGGCAAATAGGTAATTTTTCTTCCTCCCTTCGTATTTGTATGCCTTTCATTTCTTTCTCTTGCTTAATTGCTCTAGCTAAAACTTCAGTACTATATTAAGAGTGGTGAGAATGGACAGCCTTTTCTTGTTCCAGATACTAGAAAAAATTTTAGACCTTTTCTTTATGCAGTATGATGTTGGATATGGGCTAAACAAAGTCAAATTGAATTGGTTAGAAATGAAGGCAGTTTATTTGCCATAGTGACTACTTTTTGAAATATTATGCAATATCTGTCATTGATTTTTAAATATTTCACTTAGTTCAGGAACACGTAATCAGTTGATTTTACAGGTACAAATTTTCCCTATTATGTGAAGGGCAATGGAGTTTAGATTTTAAGCATGTGTGCACGCGCACACACACACACACACACACAGATACACATGCACACTTATCTATGGGTCTTGTTGGGGCTGAGGTTTAGCTCAGCTGGTAGAGTGTAGCTTTGTCCTCTCTGAGGCCTTGGGTTTGATCCCCAGCACCACAAAAAATGGAAGAAGGACTCAACGTACCACTCCCAATACAATCCCCCAAAAAACAATCAGCCATTGAAAACCCTATGGTCATCAGAGAAGCACTAACATAGTGCTGGGCATGGCTCAGTGTCAGGAAGCATTTTGTTCTGTTGTACATAGGGTCACTATGAGTTGGACCCCAACAGAATGGTACCCAACAACAACAACAGAAACATTGGTCTTATTGACTAATTGAAAAAAATAATTTTTATCCCATAAGAGCATGTATAATAAGCTTTTAAGAAGCAATGACATTGTACAATTTTGTATGTATGTGTGTGTCCAACTTTGCAGCTTATAGTCAAGCTTTGATGAATGATCAAGGAAAGAGACACAAAAGTTTCAAGCTTCACATAAAATTGCATATTTTACTACCAGACTCTTTGTTAAGAGAGAAGTAAGAGTCAACTTAGCGGGTACAATTTTAGTTCATCTTATTTCTTCCATGATGAATAATTGCTCTGTAGTAGTTTGGAGTCATTTAAAGCTCTTGTCTTTCTATATGCACCATGTTTCCTAGAAATTTAAAAAGAACAAAGTGAACACTGTTATTGCACTGTTATCTCTATTCTTTGCCTGGTTACTTGTAAACACTTAGAAAGAATTGCTTTTCAGAAAGTTGATTGATTGGTTGACCCCATTTTGAATAACTTGGGGCATCTATTTCACAGAAAATGTGATAGCTTCATCTTCTTTTTGGAAGCAATCCAACTCTTAAAACCTAGGCATTCTTAGTGTTCAAATAATCAAAGTTAAATTCTTTTTAGAATACCAACTTGATAGGCCTTTCAGTGTGTGTTTTGATTAACTGTCTGGTTTATTGATTGATAGGCCCTTCCTCATTGGGTTGAATTGATTGTGCAAGTATCTGCAATAAAAGGGCCATGCTGTGTATTTTGTGAATGTATTCAACTGTTAGTCTTTTTATGTAGTTTATATGAGATTATTGATAAGTAGGCATTACAAGTTCAAGGCTGTGTCCAACCTTCTTCATTCTTTAAGTGAAGCATATTAAATTGAAATATAAAATTTATGCTCCTAAAAAGAATATTACAAGGACGCATATATAGCATAAGAAAAAGAGAAGGAGAATAGAAAGAGGGAAGAGAGTAAAACAAGAAAGAAAGAAAGAAAAAAAAAACCTCACGCATACACGCTCCCACTCACGTATAAAATCGCTTATAGTCAGGTGCGGTGGTATGCACCTGCATTCCCAGCAGCTTGGGGGCAGAGGCAGGAGGATCGCAAGCCCAAGATCACAGGCAGCCTGCGCAACCCAGCGAGACCCTGTGTCAAAAAGTAAAAAAAAAATTATGGGCTGGGGGCACAGGGTGGCGGTCCAGCACCTACAAAGCCAATAGGCACAAGACCCTGGTTTCAAACCCCCATACAAAACAACAAAAACAAACAACAACAAAAAACCAAACCAAACCAAACCAAACCAAAACAAAAACCCCAAGAAACAAACAAACAAACAAAAAAACCCAAAATCAAAACAAAAACAAAACCAAAACCATGCATACACGCTCGCACACACATATAAAACACTTCTAGTCAGGTGCAGTGGTGCACGCCTGCAATCCCAGTGGCGTGGGGGGCGGAGACAGGAGGACCACAAGCCCGAGATCAGAGGCAGTTTGTGCAACCCAGCAAGCCCCTGTCTCAAAAAGTAAAAAATATGGG
>VMDO01024421.1:0-29785 GCA_007922755.1 Pedetes capensis
AGCTGAAAGCAGAGAATATCAAAAAGATGTCTATCTATGTTTTATTGACTACGCAAAAGCATTTGATTGTGTGGATCACAACAAATTATGGATAACACTTCAGAAAATGGGAATACCAGAACACCTAATTGTGCTCATGAGAAATCTGTACATGAACCAGGAGGCAGTTGTTCGAATAGAACAAGGAAACACTGAGTGGGTTAAAGTTGAGAAAGGTGTCCGTCAGGGCTGTATACTTTTACCCTATCTCTTCAATTTATACACTGAGCAAATAATCCGAGAAGCTGGACTTTATGAGGAAGAACGTGGCATCAAGATTGGAGGAAGACTCATTAACAACCTGCGTTATGCAGATGACACCACTTTGCTTGCTGAAAATGAAGAGAATTTGAAACATTTACTGATGAAGATCAAAGATCGTAGCCTTCAATATGGGTTACGACTAAACATCAACAAAACAAAACTCCTTACGACTGGGTCAGCACGCAACTTCACATTAAATGGAGAAAAGATTGAGGTTGTCCAAGATTTTACTTTGCTTGTCTCTATAATCAACACCCATGGAAGCAGCAGTCAAGAAATCAAAAGATGCATTACTCTAGAAGAGCTGTGGCAAAAGATCTCTTTAGAGTATTGAAAAGCAAAGATGTCACATTGAAGACGAAGGTGCGTGTGACTCATGCCATGGTATTTTCAGTGGCATCATATGGTTGTGAAAGCTGGACATTGAACAAGAGAGACAAAAAAAGAATTGATGCTTTTGAACTGTGGTGCTGGAGACGACTATTGAATATACCATGGACTGCCAAAAGAACCAACAGATCTGTCCTAGAAGAAGTACAACCAGAGTGCTCCTTGGAAGCAAAAATGGCCAAACTGCGTCTTATATATTTCGGACATGTAGTCAGGAGAGAACCACCCCTGGAGAAGGACATCATGTTTGGAAGAGTGGCAGGTCAACGCAAAAGAAGAAAACCCTCTACCAGGTGGATTGACACAGTGTCTGCAACAATGGGCTTAAACATAAATAAGATGGTTTGCCTGCCACAGAATCGGCAAGTGTTTTGATCTGCTGTACATAGGGTCGCTATGAGTCAGACTAGACTCGATGGCACCTAACATAAATACCCCACTATTTAGTTGTAAGACGTCCCTTTGTCCTTGAGGCCAATATTTTTTAAAGTATTTTAGTGAAGGGGATGGACAAGGACTGAGTTCAGATGTCTTATCACTTTGTGGATAATTATTTTTCAATAAATTATAGGGCTGGGACTTTGGGTGGAAAGTATGGCCACACTGTTTAACAGGCAGTTGATGTTTGTAACTGGAACAAAGTACCTGCTCCTTAAAATAATTGGTAATAGAACTAGTTTCTTTGTAGCATATTTTGTAAGCAGCTACAGATATACCTGTGACTTGGAAAAGGATGGGTACTGCCTTCCTCGTCCAATAAGTTTGCCCAGAGCCAGAGCTAATTTACCTCAGTGGCTAGACATTAACTTTTTGTGATCTGTTCTCAAAACCATTATCATAATCTAAGGCTTAGCTACTGGCAAAGAATCATGCAATATCTATTACCGCCTGCTCTTTTCTTGTGCCTTTAGGTCTTTATGTTTCTCTCTCATTTTGCTCTACATTTTAATGCATCTATTATGTTAAGAGCCAGTTCTGAAAGCTAATTCAGTCTGACTGTTGTTTAAATATGCATACCAAGCAGTTCTTACTTATCAGGAAAAGCAAAGGAAAAAAAAAAAGGTCTTTATCCAGAGTACGCTAATGGAAAAATAATTGAGATTTCACTATGTGCCCAGGGACTGCCTTCTGGAGGAATCAGTGCATAAAACCTGCCTCTATCCATCTTTAACTAATACAGTACACTTGATATACAATTTGCTCAAAGCCTCTATGCCACAGATAAAAAGAAGATACTTCTGTGCAGGCGACTTAGAAATAGATCTATTATAGTTTGTGCACTGCTCAGCCATGGCAGAAGTCTAATTTTGGCTTAGCCACAGTGTATTTAATCAGTATTTTAGAATGCTCTATTCAAAATGCTGCCGTGTGAATGTTAAATGATGCAGCTCTCTCTTCTTTACTATCATCATATTGTCTTTTTCCCCTCTTTCTGCCCTAAGAATGATAAAGTGCTGTCACTTCAAGCCTCCCATTGTTCAGTCATATTTTTCTTCTTTAAAAGCTCAACCAACTAATTCTAATTTTTAAAGGCCAAGAACTCTTCATAAAGACATACATAGAATTATGTCCTTTCATGCTTCTGTCTCCTCACTATGCAGCTAGGGTTGATTTCTTTTTTTTTTTTTAATGTTATTCATTCTGGCATGCTTTTCATTGTGACAGTCTTTATATTCCCATGCTTTTAAAACATGGGTGTATGAGACTTTAAGCTAACTAACTTTTAGAAATTTTGTTATTTGCAAACTTTGTGTCATTCTGGACAACATTCTGTTCTCCATGCATTCTGACCAGGTGTTTCCATGACATACATATTAGGTTATGTTGTTAGGTGCCATCGAGTCGGTATCCGACTCATAGTGACCCCCATAGGGTTTTCAATGGCTGACTGTTTCAGGATTGCCTTGGGAGTGGATTACCAGGCCCTTCTCCCATTTTTGTGGTGCTGGGAATTGAACTCGGGACCTCAGAAACTGCAGCGCAGCACTCTACCAACTGAGCTAAATCCCAGCCCCTATGACATACATACTAAAACATATATATCCTATTCTTTCTTTGTTCTCATTGAATCTCACAGTGGACCATCGAGCCCTCTAACATTGATAGGGGAGAGATTAGAGGATCCCCCTCACTTACACCAAATGATTTTAGCACCACATTCAGAACTCAAAAATGGGAGGGACTATTCCTCAAAGTACAGCAGAAACAATTTTGTCTGTTAAACCTGGAGGCAGAAATCTTCACAAAGCATATTTATTCTTTCTAATGAATACTTTCTTCCCTGATAAATACATTCAGCCGTTGTAAGTGAATCTTTCCTCCCCTATGTAGCATCTTGCAATGCTTCTGAAGGTGTAATTATGAGTAACTTACATTTTGAATCGCATTGTTAGAAGACAAAGTAAGCATGTATAACTTGGGTTTTTTATTTTTATGAATGAAATAAGATGCTAGGCCCATTACCCAGTATATAGTAAGTGTCTTACAAATATTAGGTTTTTTTTCAGCCCTTGTTCCATGAAAGTATAGCATTCTGAACATGCCCATCAACTAATGGGCCAGTTGGATATTGGAAAGACAGAATGCTTGGTAGAAAGCATCATGGGAAGCTTTATGACAGAGTGTCTTCAGTTCATTCTGTACTAGAACCTGTGTTTGTTTTGTTTTGTTTTGTTTTCCACTCTCATGCTGCAGATCAAATCAAAAGAAATCAAAGATTCACTAATATATGATTACAATTTAGTTAAGACTTATGTTCTAGATTAACAAGTAGATTTACCTTAAGAGCTCTGATGACTTGGGAGGTGATTTCCTTAAGAAATATTGGATCATTTATGAAACAACAGCAATACTTCTTAAAGCTCCTGCCTACTTTGTGTATTGCATTTTACTGATATGCTTTGTAGGCCTATCCACATCACTTTGAAAAATCTTCTCATTCATGCTCAAAATGCCTCTAACTTCTGGGTATATGTTCAGAAAACTCCAGTTTCAGGCTGAGAGAAAATACAAATTTGCTTTTAAGTAGACTTTAAGCTACTGTTAGGAAATGTGTGTGTATGTGTAGACATAATTATATATGATACTTAAAAACTTTTTTGTTCATGGCAGTCAATTTGAAAAACAGAAGAAAATTCCATAGAAAAATGAAGATTTTGTAATAATCCTACTAGTTTGAAACAATTACTTCTAATATGTGGTGTGCTTTCTAGAAAAATGTCTGGATTTCATTTTCTGGTTTTCATCATTTCTTCATTCATGTTATACCTATGGTGCAAGAAACATTATAATTAGGGTTGCCCTATAAAACACAGGGGCTGGGAGGTAGCTCAGTTGGTAGAGCCATGCGCTGCAGTCTCTGAGGTCCTGAGTTCAATTCCCAGCACCGCAAAAATGGGAGAAGGGCCTGGCAATCCACTCCCAAGGCAATCCCGAAACAGTCAGCCATTATAAACCCTATGAGGGTCGCTATGAGTCAGATACTGACTCGACGGCACCCAGCAACCAACAACAATATAAAACACAGGGTGCTCAGTTGTATTTTAATTTCAGATAAACAACCAGTCACTTTTAGCTTATGTTTCAAGTTTCACAAAGGATGTTATTTTGACTGAAAATTATTCACTATTTATCTGAATTTGACTCAGTATCTTGTATTTTGGGGGCTGGGATTTAGCTCAGTTGGTAGAGTGCCGCTCTTCAGTCTCTAAGGTCCTGAGTTTGATTCCCAGGACCGCAAAAATGGGAGAAGGACGTGGTAATCCACTCCCAAGGCAATCCTGAAACAATCAGCCATTGAAAACCCTATAAGGGTCACTGTGAGTCAGACACGACTCAACAGGACCTAACAACAACAACAACAATCTTGTATTTTTATTTATTAAATCTGGCAATCCTAATTATAACAAAGACCCATACTGTGGGGGGGGGATGGGGTAGCTCAGTTGGTAGAGTGCTTGTTCTATACTCTCTGAAGCCCTGGGTTCAATCCCCAGCACCACAATAATGGGAGAAGGGCCTGGAAGACCACTCCAAAACAACCCCAAAATAATCAGCCCTCGAAAACCCTAGAAGGGTTGCTGTGACTTGGACTCTACTTGTTGGCACCTAACAACTACAACAATATTATGAGGACCCAGCGTGAGCAGGAGCACACAGAGGCCTGATGTGCTCAATGTAATCTGCTGGGGGAAAGTGATAGTTACCAAAAGGCACGTGAATATGTAAATAATGAGAAATGCACGAAGAGACTAAGAAGAAAGTGCTTCATGGGTGAGTACGTGTGTTTCAGAGAGAGAAGTTCACTAGTCTGGGACAAGGGTGTTAAGGGAGGAAGGATTAAATTTCAGCCTTACCAGCCTCCCTGGATGAGGCTCCACTCAGGAAGACTTCAGATATAGGCCACGTTATCAAGTGAAGGCTGCCAGACAGGGCTGGCATCCAGGGAAAGTAAATACAGTCTTTCTGAGAGGCCCTCCCTGAGGGCTTTAAACAAAGCCCTGGCAACCTAAGCCTGGAAACAAATAGGCCAGTCATTCCCAGCACAGCCGCTTCCTTCCCCAGGTGGCTTTTGTTAATTCAGATTAAGCCCGCAGCTGCCTGCTTCTCCTCAAGGCCTCTCTCTGCTTAGCAGACCCCTACACCGAGGGAACAGAAAGGATTCAGTAAGTTAGAAGACAAGTTCATGTTTTAAGTGGAAAAGACCACCTGTACCAGATGTCCGACAGGGGTCCTTTCAGATGGCTGCACACAGCCCCACTTACAGGTCCCTGGAAGCAGCTTCCATCATCTGGACTCAGCGCTCTCAGCTCTTCGTGGACTCAGGTTGTTGGTTCTTCATGGACTTAGGTGCTTGTTGTTGTTGTTGTTGTTAGGTGCTGTACAGTTCAACTCAGAGCCACCCTATATACAACAGATCAAAACACCCTCTGACACTGCGGTGCCCAGCACTATGTCAAGGCTTCTCTGCTATTCATAAGGTTTTCAGTGGCTGATTGTTTTTTTGGGGAGTGGGCTGCTGGGTCCTTCACCCAAGCCTACAGCATTCAGTATTCCCAGGCGGCCCCCCATCCAAAGGCTGACCAGGCCGACCAGCTTAGCTTCCGAGATCAGATGGGATCTGATGCCAGGGTGGTAGGGCTGTAGACTCATGGACTCATAGACAATGAAAGCTCAAATGGCCTTCTGAGCCACAGCATCAGTAATAGTAAAGTCCTGTTTCTTTGGGTTTTACACATATTATGTCCTTTGTACAAACAAACTTAGTTGATAACGATTATTAGTCCTATTCTACACTTGAAGAAACTGAGGCAGAAAGAGGCCAAGTACATAGCAGAGCTGACAGAGACAGGACCCAAACCTGAAACTTCAAACCTTGGCTCTTCCTGTTGCATTGTTCTGCCCCCTGTAGGCATCTTGTGAGATTCCCTTATAAAATATGGAAGGGAGCAGAATTTATTTTGTTTGTTTTCTTTCACACCCCACAAGAATATAAACTCCTTGAGGCAGATAAGCTTGTATGTTTTTCTCTGTTCCATTCCTCATACCTTACAACAGTGCCTTGCACTCACCAAGGACTCTATAAATGTTGAATAAATGAGTAATGTGAGTTAGTGGTGGAACCAGTCTTTCGTTCCTGGTTAATTACTCCTTTTCCTAATCGTACTAATGACCCCCTTTTTCGTAGTACTGGGGAGTTGAATCCAAGATCTTGTGCATGCTAGGCAAGTGCTCTACCACTGAGCTACACCACCAGCCCATTTTTAGTTTTTAATTTTAAGATAGGGTCTTGCTAAGTGGCACAGACTGCCTCTGAATTGTGCAGGCTCACAATCCTCCTGTCTCATCCTCCTGGATTGCTGGGATTATAAGCATCCTCCATGGCTCCCTGCTCCAATGCCACCTTTTGAACACTCACTAACATACCCACATACAATTATGTCCACTCCAATTTCTTTGCTGGCCTTGGGGTAAAAGGGACATGAGTTTGAATCACTATTAGGTAACTGTGCAAATTAGGCCACAAGATATTTTGCTTGGTTTCTTCACTTATAATTGCGAACAACAATACTCATGTTAGAAGTGTTTGCTATGAATAATAAGAATATGCATATAAGGTACCATGTTGTTGTTGTTAGGTGCCATAGAGTCAGGTCCCACTCATAGCAACCCTCATAGGGTTTTCAGTGGCTGATTATTTCAGGGATTGCTCTGGAAGTGGATTGCAATGTCCTTCTGTTTTTGCAGTACTAAGGATCAAACTCAGGTCCTCAGAGAGTGTGGAGCAGTACTCTACCAACTGAGCTAAACCCCAACCCATACAGTACTACTATATACAGGAATGTATATACTACATATAAACTACTATAAAGTAGGTGTTTAATGAATGATGACTTTAAACAACTTTAAACAACTGAAAGAATCCCTTCCCCGAAATGGAATGATCCCTCTGCTCTCATCAACAGAGAAGATTTTATTTTTCACCATTCTGTGGATTGGTCAGGCAGTTCTGAACTGGGATGGCTTAGTTGAAGCTATGAGAAATTATGAGAGTCAGCCATCCAAAATCATCCACCCAATACTTGATGACTGAGGCTAACCAAGTCTTTTTCTTCTGCTATAAGGCTAGCCTGATCTTCACACAGGGCAGAAGCGTTTCCTCCAGCAAGAGGGACAATCTTCATGAGTAAGCACCTTTCCAGTTTTGCCAGTATCACATTTTCTTATATCCCATTGGTGAAAGCAAGCTATGAAGTCAGGCTCAGATTCAAGGAGTGGGGAAGTAAATTTTGCTTCTGTTAAGGGATATGGCACAATCAATATGGCAAAAGGCCAGACAGAAGAATCATTGTAGTCAGTTTTACAAACAATCCATCATCATACACGAAATATTTTTAAGGACTCAACAAAATCATCAAGTAAATGGTGGAAACTGTAAATACTGTGAAAATTGAGAGCTATGTGAGGTTTTAAGTTCTTGTAGCTTTGTAAAAGTCTTCAAGGAAGAATTTGTCCTTGGTTATGACCTAGATGAACATGGGGAGAGAGGGAAGGCAGTTGCTGAAGAAGAAGTTGGCAAAGAGGCAATGTTATGGTGTGGTCTGTGCATAGTAATTTCACCTTACCAATTGATGACTTGGCTGGCTGATGGACTGATGGAACAGGAAGCTGGTTGAGTATTTATAATGCAGGCATTGCCTTATCATTTACTTATCCATATTAAAAAATTTTCCTTTATTGAAAGTAACAAAAGAAGCCATTAGAAATTTGAGTTAAAAGAAACTCACTGGGAGGATGTGAAGTACTTTACTGATTAAGAAGTAAAGATGGAGTAGCAGGTCCTAGGAAGTTTAGAAACAAAGGCAGTTCTGGAAATCAGTATACCAGAGACTAGACAAGCTCTTGAGGCTGTCTGGGCCAAGATGAGTCATCTCCAACCAATTTTATAACCTTGTTTCACCTATTCAAGATTCAGAGTCCTGGGAAATAATCCAAATGGCCTTGCTCAGAAAGCATGCCTGCCCCTTGGCCAAAAGAAAGAGGAAAATAAATAACAACTCATGGATTGTTGGCCTGACCAACCTGTGTGATGGGAAGATGGTCACTAGATCATTCATTGAGATGGGGAGTTCTGAATAGGAGCATATTTGTTATGAAAATCAAGAAAACTAGTTTGCCCTGTTAATTTTGAGCTTACTGTAATCCAAATAGAAATATTATACTAGAGAGCAAATATAGGGTTCAGAAGACAAGTCGAGACTCCAAGGCAAAGTTCAAGAAAACAAATAAATAATGTGGGAATCATTGTCTTAATTGTTCTGTTTAAACTAGGGACTTGAAGAGAACACCTGTGGAGAAGGATTAGCTGGAAGATATGGAGTAAGAGTGTTGAGCACTCAGAGAGTTACCATAGAAGAGGAAGGTTCCAGAAAGGAGGAAAAGAGAGAAATGCATCACAGTGGTACCACATTTGTTAATCTAGCCAATATACACACATGGGTTTCTTGACTTTGTTCTATCAAATTACTTTATACTTTTGCATACTTTCTACACCATCTTAATTATTATTGGTATCTACTAGATAATCAGTAATATAATTGTTTTTATTTTGTTGGCTGAAGTTGGCTCTTTGCAATTTCTTAATAGCTGTTCAATTTACGTTTTAATGGTGCTGGTATTTATATTGGATAACATTGACTCTATAGATTAATTCAGGGAGAATTAACATCTTATTGAAATATTAAATCTTTTAATTCATGCATTATATATTTTCTTTATTTAATTAGGTATCTGTCCTTTAATTTCTCCTTTTGATTTTAATTTTTAATGTAGTTTTTAGTGTAGAGGTCTATCATATCTGTCTTTAGATTTATTCCTAGGTATTTGATGTTTTTGATAATGTTATGATGGTATTACTTATCAAAATTTTATTTTCTAGTAGTTTGTTGATTGTATGCTAAATTTGCTTATTAATTATACTAGTGGTCCCACAGATTTTCTTAGATTTTCAATATTTACAAACATGCCATTTACAGATGACACTTTATTTTTCCCTTTCGACCTCCTTAGGTTTTGTTTCCATGCCCATTGCACATGCATTGAGATCAACACTGAGTAAAAGCAGTAATACTGGACATGCTTGACTCTTTTTTCCTGGGTCCAGGGGATTTACCATATTTCTAGATATCATTTAATATTTGTTATCAGCTATTTATAGATATCCTTTGTCAAGAAAAGGAAGTTTTCTTTCAGGACTAGATTGATAGTCCTTTATATGATGAGCACACATTATTACTATTATTATTGTTATTATTATTATTTTGCAGTACTTGGAGGTTGAACCTAGGACGTTGCATATACTTTGCAAGTACTCTACCATTGGGCTGCACTGCCAGCCCATTTCTTATTTTTTATTTTGAGTCAGAGTCTTACTAAGTTACATGGGATACCTCTGGCCCTCAAATTTGCAATCCTCCTGCCTCTGTCTCCTGAGGCACTGAGATTACAGGTGTGTGCCACTATGTCTGGCTTCATATATCATATTTTATCAAAACTTTTCTTTTTTTTTCAAATTGAGATAATTTCCATTATATGTTGAAATAAATTGATTTTCAAATCTTAAAACAGCCTTGATTTTCAAAAATAATATATATTTTGTCATGTTTTATTTTCCTTTTATATATATCATTGACACCCCTGTGTCTGTCAGCTTGTTGTGTTGTGGGGGCTTGCATGCTGTTGTGATGCTGAAAGCTATGCCACTGATATTTCAGACACCATCAGGACCATGAATGCATGGTTGACAGGTTTCAGGTGAGCTTCCAGACTAAGACAGACTAGAGAAAAAGACCCCACAGCCCACTCCTGAAATAATTCACCATTGATAACTCTATGAATAGCAGAGAGTACTGTCAAACAAAGTGCTGGAAAATGAGCCCTCCAGGCTGGAAGGCATTCAAGAAATTGTTGTTGTTGTTGTTGTTAGGTGCCATCAAGTTATGTCCGACTCATAGAGACCCTCATAGAGTTTTCAATGGCTGATTGTTTCGGGATTGCCTTGGCAGTGGGTTCCCATGTCCTTCTCCCATTTTTGTGGTGCTGGGAATCGAACTCGGGACCTCAGAGACTGCAGAACAGCGCTCTACCAACTGAGCTAAATCCCAGCCCAAGGAGTATCTCAGTAGGTGGTTGTTGTTGTTAGGTGCTGTGGAGTCATGTCCGACTCATAGCAACCTTTATAGGGTTTTCAATGGCCAATTGTTTTGGGATTACCTCGGGAGTGGATTGCCAAATCCTTCTCCCATTTTTGTGGTGCTGGGAATTGACCCGGGACCTCAGAGACTGCAGCGCAGCACTCTACCAACTGAGCTAAATCCCAGCCCTTCAAGGGGAGTAATTATGTCCTCAAAATAGAGTCAACTTTAATGATGGGAGGGGAGTAAAGCCCTTGGAACCTCTTTTTGCTGATGTGGCATGACTCAAAATGAGAAAAAACATAGTGACTGCAACAATAGGCTCAAACATAAGAAGATCCTGCACATGGCACAGTCTTGGGTAGTGTTTCATTCTGTTATACTTAGGGTCACTATGAATTGAATCCCACTGAATGGCACCTAACAACGTATATCACCTAGTATTATGATATATATATTTATTCATTACTCATACTTATGTATCATTTTTATTTATAATTTGTATTTTATTTGATATGTAACATAAGATGGATATAAACTGGTTTGAGTGATGAACCAGTTAGAGGAGGGAATGGTAATGTAGAATGGAAAGGCGATGATTGCCAAATGAGGTCCTGCTGGTGGTGAATGGGCTAGACTTAGATGGGAGGCACAGGTGAAGAGGCCCGCTTGAGGTGGCAGGGAGGACACTTCTTTCACTGGAGTGGGAGAGAAGGCTGAACACATAAGCGTATTTGTGTTGGGGCTGAAGGGTGGGTTAGTGAGCAGATGAAGTAGTTCTCATGCCGCTGCCTATGATATGTAAAGTCATCAGCTGAGACTAAGTGATGGGGAGAGTTATACAGGAAATTTTGAGGAGAGAAGCTGTGAAGTATATGAAAGTGTGCTATTAGTAGAGAATTACAATAGGATTTTATAAGTGTCCACTTGAGACTTGTGATTCAGCATTTGAAGTGAATCTTAGTCAACACAGTTTTGTGTGCTACTTTGTAGACTGCCCTTATTAGACGCTAGTTTGGTTCTTTTGGTTTCTTTGTTTTCCTTTGTTCTTCCTTCCTTCCTCCCTCCCTTCCTCCCTTCAAGTATATCAATAGGTTTAACTAGGATGGGAGTTTTATTAGGTGAGGAAACCTTATTATGGCCAATTTTGATGGTTTGACAGTTATAGCTTTCCATAGTAGATTCAAGAAGTAGATTCTTGCCAGGCATAGTGGTGCACACCTGTAATCTCAGCACTCTGGAGGCTGAGGCAGGAGGATCACAAGTTCAAGGGCATCCTGGGACATATAACAAGATTTTGTAAAAAAAAAAAAATAGGCCAGGTACAATGGTACATGCCTATAATCCCAGCAACTTGGAGGCAGAGGCAGGAGGATCATAAGTTTGAAGCCAGAGGCAGCCTTAATTGAGTGAGACTCTATCTCAAGATAAAAAATAAAAAAGGGGGTAGGATTCAGCCCTTCGCTACCAAAAAATAAATAAATAATATAAAAAGCTATACACTATGGCACATATATGTAACCCCAGCAACTTAGGGGATCACAAGTTTGAGGACAAAGGCAGCCTGAGAAATTTAGCAAGACCCTGTCACAAAATAAAAAATTAAAACGGGGCTGGAGATTCAGCTCAGTGCTGGAGCTCTATGGGTTCAGTCCCCCAGTATCACAAGGAAAAAGGAAAGGGAAGTAGACTCTTGGGAAACTTAAGAAAACCATATATAGTGTGATCAAAAAATACAGCGAATGCTGCTGTTGAATACCATCCAACTGAAATGCATGGACTTTCAATATGGGAAATGGCATGTTGAACCTCAGTGGCAGTGTTTGACAAGTTTCGGCCTGTTCAGTGCAGTCATAGGTGTGAGCTACAGGTGAGAAAAGTACAGCCTGATAAATGGGCAGTTTCATCCTACATCATGACAACACTCCATGTCACACATTGCTTCTGGTATGCCAATTTCTGTCAAATAAAAACATTAGGACGTGTCCTCATTCACCTCATTCACCTCAGATGTGGCATGGTGCAACTTCTGGCAGTGCCCCAAGTCAAAATGACCATGAGAGGTAAATATTTGAATGGATTCAGGATAATCAATGCAGCCAGTACAGCACAACTAAAGACACTCAGGGTAGAGGACATGCAGAACTGCTTCAGAAAGCAGAAGAATGGTGGGATCAGCATATGCAAAGCCAAGGAGAGTATTCTTAGGGAAATTAATGGCAGTGTGTCTTTTATGCTAATAGTTTTTTAAATTTAACATTCTCCATATTTTTTATCACACCTTGTATATGTGAGAACACCTATAGCACTGTGGCTTCCGATCCCATCAGATCTTGGAAGCTAAGCAGGGTGGGCCTGGTTAGTACCTGGATGGGAGACCACCTGGGAACACCAGATATTGCAGGCTTGGGAGAAGGAACCGGCAACCCCCTCCCAAAAATCAAACCACATTGAAAACCCTATGAATAGCAGAGAAGCACTAACAGTAGTGTTTCCCCTGTTGTACATAGAGTCGCTATGAGTAGGACACCAACTCGACAGCACCTAACAACAACATATATGAGAAGTCACCATTTAAGAGCATTTTTGAGCATTTATTATTTTTGATATGCTGTGCTAAATATTCCATACATAGTGTCATATATTTTCAAATAAGTTTCTATAAGGTAGGAATTAGTATTTATCCCTTTATAAAAATGAGTAAGTTTATGAATGACAGATTCCATTCCTTGCTGGAACCACAAAACAGAAAATCATGGGAAATCTGGATTTCATCGCCTAGTTGCCAAATTCTCATCTAAGATCCTCAGCATTAACTTATATTTCATTTTAATATTACTTATATACCTATCATTACTGCTTTAACTCCAAACTCACACATTTAAAAATTAAACACAGCTGCAAAATCAACTTAAAATGTTTTCAATATTCATTTAACATGATAAATGATATGTCTTAGCAAAAAGAAATCACTACTTGTACTTTAATATACTCCACTCTTAGAAAAACCATTATGCTCTGCTCCTGCTTCCCAGGTAGAATTTCAACTACTTGGTTTTAGAAATGGAGATGGATAGTAGAGCACCTAATAAGGGCAGGCACAAGAATGTTGAAGACATTTCTGCAAATGCAGTTGGTCTCCTTTGGTGTATGTACTATGCAGGTGAAGCAAAGTTAGGTGCATTAAACATGGAAGGGCCTGAGACATAAAGGGCAAAGTAAAACTTTCTGTTTGTATGAATGCTGGGAAGTCCTCCCAGCACTGAAATTCTGGGAGTCGTGTATATTGGTCAGTAAGGAAATATTTTGTCTTTTGGCTAGAGAAGCAGAGGGGTAGACAATGCATGGTGCCAGATGAGTATTCTGTCTCTCAGTAAAGAAAGTCCAGTCATTAAGTATGAATCCACATGTCCTATTCCTGGCCCATGCCCGCCTGAACCTGCCGAGACACTCTCTGAAAAAAGTTGCCACTTCCAATCCCAACAAGACCCAGAATCACCAATTTAGATTGGTCTTTCTGCAATTGGTCTATGATTTTCAGGCAGCACAAAAAGTATTAACTTCTATTATTATTATTTTTTTCTTTTCTGGATCCTTTGCCATATGGATAAGAGTTTGATTTAATAGTTCCTCGTTAGCATCTAAATGCATGTCTTGGTTTTCCCTTTTATATGAGGAGCAAGATGATGTTATTCCCCTTTGCCTGTTTACTGGCTGTCTGTATTCTCTGAGGGAACCATCTCTAGAGATTCTGTAGAAAATAATAATAGTGAAATTCCCCCCTGGAGAACCTTTATAAATAACATCATCAGAGTCAGTATACATGAGCTGGTAGATTACAAAATTTTATTCAAAATTCTGTCCAGAGAAAAACAGCTCAGTGCTTCGGAAAAATCAATCATGATATCATATCACCAGAGAAATAATCTTCAACTTGTTGTATGATTTTAAAAACTTATACACTATCTTTTTCATTGTGCAAAATTATAGATTTTTATACATTTTACTTGTGGCTATAGTTTGTGATCTGAATCATACAAGTATATATAATTTCTGTGAGGTTTTTGTGATCCCTGAAATCAAATTTAGGTCCCTTTGTTAATCTCTGTAACAGCACCTTGCACTTTTCTTTCACAGCTCTTGTTAAATAACTACCTATTTATTTACACAAATATTCGTTTATCTTTTATGGATGACTGGTTTCAAAAAGAGGAAAACCATGTCCTTTGGTTCACTCTTTCATCTTCAGCACCTTATACAAAGACATAGACTATAAATGTTTGTAAAATAGCTATTGCATACACAAGTTCACATTATGTTCCAAGCTATGTGCTAAGGGGTTCTGATAGATAAGAGATAAGCAAGGCACAAAATCCTTAAATTATCCAATCAAGTGAGGAATTCAGCAAAAAAAAAATATTAATCCTGATGATGTAATGCAGTACAGCATTAGGTTTATGCAGCCACCAGGTTTCTGAAGTGTTCTATATCAGGGAAACATCTGGGCGCCATCAAAGTGCAGAGAGGACAGAAGGGTAACATTGAACTTGTGTGTGACAAGGGGAGACCAAGAAAGTCTAAAACAGAGGGAGATGAACTCAGACCAAGTCTTCATGTCTCTGAGACTTACACAAAAGTTTCTTCTTGCTAAAAAGGAAGTTTTAGTGAACATTTATTATAACTACTATATGGTAGTACTCTCAAATCCATTTTCTATCCAGTATTCAAAAGATCTATCTAAACTCTAAATAATCCCATGTTTATGAATTTTCATTATATGCTTGTTTAATACAATTAAACACACAAGATAAACAGAGTGATTGAGTTCATTTGGTCATTTATATATGAGTTTTGATGAGGACACTAAAGGTGCATATTTTCCATAGAGAACTTAGTAAGGTACTAAGGAGACAGAGAAATAAGTGCTTTATAATTTTCATTGCTTCTTTGGAAACATTTAACTATTTTATCCCCTACTTGTCTGTCAGTTTGCTGTGCTGTGGGGCTTGTGTGTTGCTGTGATGCTGACAGCTATACCAATAGTATTTCATATATCAGCAGGGCCACCCATGGCAGACATATTTCATCTGGGCTTCCGGACTAAGACAGACTAGAAAGAAGGATCTGGCAGCCCACTCCCAAAACAATTAATCATTGAAAACTCTATGAATAGCAGAGAAGCACTATCAGCTAGAGTGCCAGAAAATGAGCCTCCTATGTGGGAAGGCTTCAAAAGACAACTGGGGAAGAGTTGCTTCCTCACAGAAGAGTTGACCTTAATGACAGGCATGAAGTAAAGCCCCTGGGACCTCTCTTTGCAGAAGTGGCATGACTCGACATGAGCAGACACATCATGGCTATAACAACAAGCTCAAATATAAAGAGTTTGCGTGCATAGCACAATGTTGGGTAGTGTTTTGTTCTGTTGTACATAGGGTCACTCTGAGTCAGACTCGACTCCACAGCACCTAACAACAAAGACCACATAGAGAGAAAAGACATGAATACAATTCACAAATATCAAGACTGGAAATTTTGTAGCAAAAATTATTTCTTCTATGAAAATTAACTGTTGTTGTTGTTAGGTGCCATTGAGTCAGTATCTGACTCATAGCAACCCTACGTATAACAGATGAAACACTATATTTCTCTGCTATTCATAGGGCTTTCAATGGCAGATTGATTTTTGGGAGTGAGTTGCTGGGTCCTTCTCCCAAACCTATAGTATCTGGTGTTCCCAGGAAGTCTCCCATCCTAGTACTAACCAGGTCCAACCTTGCTTAGCTTGTAAGATCTGATGGGATCAGACACCAGAGGGCTACGGCTGCAGGCAAAAATTAGCTAGGGAATTAAAAAACAAAGTTGGTCACAAAGCTACAGAATAAAAAAGATTTAAAAACTACTTTGAATCCATTTATAGGACTTGTAGTCTATACAATTATTTATTTTTAAAGAGGGGAACATTTGCACAATGTGAACATTGACTAGGTATTTGATTAAATCTGCTAGCCTAGATCATTTATCCAGATGAAAAGCTGATTCACTTTGTTAGATCTTTTCCCAATGAGGCAACATATATTGGATACGAGTAGAAAGAATATTTTTCTTGTATTTATTTTACTTTTCAAATATAAAATTAAAAAATGACTTATAATTTCATCATTTAGACCAGTGGGGTTTTTGCAGAAATGCATATACTAGCATATGTGTGGACTATATTTACTTTCTCTTTATGGGTGTATATGTGTATCCTTCTAAAATATATCTTTTAAAATGTATCATAGTACCATATACTAGAGTATAAACATTATTCCTTTGTCTTCATAATATAATATCTTGGAAATCTTTTAATATCAGAATATGGATCTGTCTATTTAAAAATTGCCTGTGGCATGAATTTATCATAATTTATTTGCATGACCTCCTATACCTGGGCCTTTTCATTTTCCCACATTTGTATGATGTAATGAATACTCCTTTAAGTATATTCTGGCATGCTTTTAAAATGTTTCCATAGTAGAAGTACTTTGCAATGAAACTACAGGGTCAAGAGTCATGCAGTTTCTTAGGAGATATTTTGAGGATGGGTGTATTGGTACACACCTGTAATCTCAGCCACTTGGCAGATGGAGGCATAAAGATGACAAGTTTGAGGCCAGAGGCAGCTTGTACAACTTAGTGATGCCCTGTCTCAAGATAAAAAGTAATATAAAGGGGTTTAGGGGTGCACCTTAGTGGTGGAGCCCTTGCAAAGTATACTCAAGGCCCTAAGATCAGCTCCCTATTACTTAAAACAAACAAACAAAACAAGAGAGAGATTTCCAAATTGTTTTCAAAGAACAATTTGGTTTCACCAAATTACCCTCCATCCAGAAAATATGAGAGTTCCCATTTTTCTGCATCTTTAGTAGAAGCATTCCCTAAGTCTTGATAGAAATGTTGTTTGCAGATACATTAATGAATAGAAGTCATGACACATGCTTAGATTATGAATTGCCTCCCTCTAAACTTACAGAAGAGATAATTTAGATTGTTGCCTCAACTTGAAATTTTTGATTTGAAAATACAGTGTGCCCTCGGAGACTATCTAGTGGATAGTGATGAAAAATTATATATTTGGCTATGGATTGTAGTAACAAAACTATGTTTGGAGACCATATCACTGAGAGAATATGCTTCATATTGCAGGACATTTCCTCAAATCCTCACTCAAACTGTATTTGATCAAGAGTGACTTCTGATATTCCTATCTAGCTAAGGAAAGGAAAATGCCTGATTAAAATCTCTTAGCTTTTATAGAAAAGCCGGATTGATTGATTCATCAAAGATATAATCAATTAAAAACATACTCAAGGAAAATATAAGAGGAAATGCACAGGCTTCAGACATATGAGTTTAAGTAATAGCTCATATTACGAATAGGGAGTAAATTCCTACAGGAAATTGAAAGTCAAGAGGATATCTGTACATTGGGAATAATTTTATGCATCATGTAGCAAAGAATAGATATAATGTTTGAAAAGTAGCTAACACAAAATGTGGCACATAACATAGTAATAATTTGGTCATGGAACAAGATTGTCTATATTCAATTCCAAGCTCTGTCCCTTCACCTCTTTATAATGGAAGTAAGTTATATAAGCCCTTAGTGTCTTCACATGTGATGGTACGTACTTTATAGGGTTGTTAGGAAGATTCGAGAGTTAAGACATATTAGTGCTTAAAATAGTATCTGGAAGATAAGTGTTAGCTACTATAATTACCCTTCTTCTGGCACTCATGAATGTAATACAGATTAGTATTCAGCAGATAAATTTATTTATGTAATTATATCCTATTACTTTACATGTGGTAATTATATACATTTCACAAATTATGTTTGTTCTTATGTGTTAATAACATTTAACTTATGTTATTCAATTTGTCTTATTTCCTTAGAAAATGTTTGTCACAATCAAACTGGTCTCACAAGCCATTAATGTGTTATAATCACAATTTGAAAAACATTGCATTGGAGAATATCTTAGGTCTCTTCCAATCCTCAGAGTCAGATTTACCTCAAGATAGCTTGCAGAGGGCAGCAATGTTTAGCACTTATTTGGTGGCCATCCTACTTTCTTTCTTTCTTTCTTTCTTTCTTTCTTTCTTTATTTTATTTTATTTTATTTTAATTTTTGCAGTACTGGGTGTTGAACCCAGGGCCTCACACTTGCATGCTTTGCAATTGCAAGTGCTGGACCATTGAGCTGCCCTATCAGCCCATTTTTTTTTTTTTTTTTTACTTTTTGAGACAGGGTCTTGCTAAATTATTCAGACTGCCTCTGGTCTCGAACTTGTGATACTCCTTCCTCTGCCTCCTGAGTTGTTAGGATTACAGGTATGTGCCACCATGCCCGGCTTGACCATCCTAATTTCTAAAAGTAAAACACCTAGGGAATTTCTATGAGATCCACTCAGAGCTTATGATTTAACCCTAATTCCTTTCTTCCTTTCTTTAATTCATTTGCAAATTTATTAGTTTTTCTTTTCTTTTATTTTCTTTTTTTTTGTAACTGTTTGTAGACTCTGTATTTCAGGTTAGTGTACGGGTACTGAGGCATCAGTGGTAAGAAAAAAACAGATATGCATCCTAATTGGGGATAAAAGTACTTAATCTGAAAGTATACAGGAAGATATTTCCAAATTACTGGTATGATAAATTCTGTGAATAAGATGACATCATTGCAGATAACAGGGGAAGGAGGTTACCTGGTTTAATCTGGAGTGTTTAAAAAGTCTCCTGCGATAAGTAGCACTTGAGCTGAAATGTGAAAAATGAACAGAATATAACCAGGCCTTGGACAACAGCATGAGTACAGAGGCAGGCCACACTGCATCCCAAGCTTTTAAGGCTGGAGGTAGCATGAAGTACTAATTGGAAATGGAAGCAATAACCCTTGAATAAGCCTGGAAGGATGAACAGTGTCAGACCAAATAAGTTGCTCTAAACCATGAAAATGAGATGAAGAGATTTTGGAGGCTGGATAATGTAATAAAATTCTTTTAAAAAATAAATTCATATTGGAGAATGGACTGGACAGGTCCAAGGATAGAGAGAAAGAGCAATGTATGTGGTGGTGTTACAATGGTTTGGGTCAGATGTGCTAGAGTAGCATGGAATAGGCTGGTGTTTTTTGCTAGTCATCTACTTTCTTACTGACCACACTTTACAATAGATTTTATATGCACTGGGGGACCAGAATTGTTAATTTTAGAGCTTTCAGCTAAGAAATATATAAGCCATGATATGACACTAAAAAAATTTACAGAAATACAACAGTAAAAAATTCTTGAGATACAAGGAAGCTCTTAGTCTTATTTAAAAAACTAGATTACAATACGAACTGAGTATTCTGGATATCACCAAACTGTGTTATGCCTATATATTTTTATTCGGTGTAGTCCTAGAAAATAAAATACTTACCTTCTCTCCCTGAGAGAGTTAAGGCTCTGAGAAGGAAGGACTCACATCTCATGTGCTGAAGATGATTTTTAGAAGCCAACTTGGCTTCATGGTTAAATAAATTTATATTCTTGTTTCACTAAGGGAATGATGCTGCCCCTGGGCCTCTTGTTTCTGTGATTAATAATCCGCTGCATGTTTGAACACTGTTGTTAGCTTGTCACAACTGGCACCTTTATCAGTTTGTTCTTCACATAAAAATAGCTTAACCCAAGAGTCAGTAAAAATGTTTGCTCATTCTGGGTAAATTTAATATAACCACTGTCCACCTTTAGAGTTTACTGTAGTAACAGGAAGGGAGTTCTCTGGTTGTTCACCAGCTTTCTAGCCTATACTTAGAGCTTAAGACAGTCAATAACAGGCAGTAAGCTGGATCTGCTCTGTATGCTAACGTAGTGTAAGTGGCTTGTTTTCACTGACATCTAGTTATACGTAGGGTTGTTGTTGTTAGGTACCCTCAAGTCAGTCAACTCATGTTGACCCTCATAGGGTTTTCAATGGCTTATTGTTTTGGGATTGCCTCAGGAATGGATTGCCACATCCTTCTCCCATATACTTAGGGTTAACACTCTCTTTTTCCTTCATTTGTTACCTAACCCTCGCCCTCCCCAAATGTACCCCATCGGCAACTCTGCCCCAAAGATCTTGCTCATATCCCATAACAAATACCCATTCTGTTACATTAGCTCGGGGAGCTTAAGGTGCAACAGATTTCAGACATAATTACACATTAAACCCAAGGCTGCTTACTGAAAGACCTGCAGAATATAGTGAATATCATTTGTTCTGGTGCAGTTGGACAGATAGTGAACCAAATTACCTAGGCCCAGCAACTTTTCTGATGCCCAGTAACCTGTATCAGAGATGCCCAGCCAGTCATTACACTGAGATAAAAAATATAGTTTCCTAAGAGACACTCCAAGTGTGCATATCTTAAATTTTGACAAAGCATTTCCTGTATTTCTCTCTAAATTCCCTAAGACATTAATTTCTGACATTTTTTGTGTGAATCAGTCTTCAGCGGTAAACAAAATTTTGTTTATTGACTCAGTGATCATCAAGGATTATTAGTCTTCATTAGAATGTAACCTCCCTCAGGTTAATGCTTCATTGAATTTCTTACTATTTTTGTTTGTTTGTAAGTCCCTTCCTTCTCCTTTAGTACAATGATAATTACACAGAAAAAAATGTACTAAGTACAGCAATCCATCATTGATATTTTATAGTTATTTCCTACACAAAAATTTTGTCACTGAAAATTGGCGGGCATCCTTGCATACTGCTTGCAGGCACTTAATTCTTTAACTCAAATAAAACTTCAGAATGTGATCTCAATGACACTGTAAAAAAATGTCACAATAGTGTTGCTACAGAGAGCTTTGTTGTGACTAGAAATCACATCCACTTTGAGCAAAACAAAACAAATCACTGTAGTAGGAATACATTTTTACTGGGTGTTCTTAGCACATAGTAGAGGCCAGTTCTGTTCTCTGTGTCTCATTTCCTCTTCCAGTCCTTCAGTCTCATGCTCTACCGAGTGAGAGGTCCATATTTGATCATACAGCTTGCTTTAAAACCATCAGTGCCTCCGCAGTGTACACAGACTCATGAATAAACTCCTATCATGGGATGGGTCACTGTCTCTTTGCCCACACTCAGGCTTCCCCTATCATACCTATTGTTCCAGCAAACCCAAATTTCATTTCTTTCCTCCCATACAAGGTTCTCTCCTATGCCTGCACTTGAGTAGATGCCATTTTTCTCTTTCAAATTTCACTGTTGCTACTGGAGAGCTCTTTGTCTCTACCATTAGTTAGTTTTTTGACCATGTGCAAGTCACTTACTCTTCACTATGACTTGGGACAGTGCAAATGGGAGTATGAGAACAGCCTCTTTGGGGACCACCTTGGGAAATGCTTGCAGAGTGCTGCAGATCCTGCTCCATCAAGGCCACTCAACAGAAACAGGAGATGTAAGCTTTGTTTCTCAGTTGTTACTTCTTTATTGTTTCTTTAATATTGTTTTCTTAATAATAATGTGGGACATGTTTTGTTGCAATGTTGATAGGCTATGAAGCTGTTAGTATAGAAAAACAGGAATGAGAATGTTCAAGAGGTGCCACAATGTATGTTTTATGGACCGCCAGTGACAATATGATTAAGATATGAACAATGAATGGATAAATGAGGTTCTCCTGAGCTTTATAGTAATGTAACTATACAGTTAATGAGTACTTATTTTATGTCAAGTCTAATAATAAGTATACCTATCCTATTTATTCTTCACTGCGTATGGTAGATACTCTTATTATTCCATTTTTATGCATGAGGAAACCAAAGATCCAAGGTCAGAGAATTTGAGAAAGATCATTTACTCCCAAGGCCTGAGCTCATAGCTCAAGAACACTCTGCTTTGATCTGTGAGGTCTCATTTGCCTCCGGGACTCTAGCTTGTAAATATATTTGATGTTTACTTTTCTAACGTTGTTCCAGGTATTCCTTCCAAGATGAAGAAGACATGTTCATGGTGGTGGACCTCCTACTTGGTGGGGATCTGCGTTATCACCTACAGCAGAATGTTCACTTCCAGGAAGACACAGTGAAGCTCTTTATCTGTGAGCTAGCCATGGCCCTGGACTACCTGCAGAGCCAGCGCATCATTCACAGGTCAGTCAAATCTGAGGAGATAGCCTTGGGCTAAGTGTGTGGGACAGAATTCATAACCTGATGCATTCATCAAATCCCTTCTGAACATGCCATTTAGTGCTCATTTAACTCTTGCAACAGTCCACTGAGGTAGATTGATTTGAAGAGAAAAAAAAAGTTGAGCACATAGAATTTAATTTGTCCAAGGTTACAATAAACAGTAAGACCAAAATCAATGACTACTAGGACTTTGTTATAACTAGGCTCATACAAAGAAGAGAAAGGGTGGCTTGTAGGAACTTAAATATTAAATGAATTAATTGAAATAGAAATAAAGGAAGCACATTGAGGGAAATCAATAGAAAGGGATGAAAGAAAATTCTTTGTGGAGAAAATTTGAGTCTTTCACACATTTTCTTGTCATACTATCTATATTAAGTGAATCCCAAATGTGTATGCTGCAAATTGTTGTTGTTGTTAGGTGCCGTCGAGTATCCGACTCATAGCGACCCTACATACAACAGGCGGAACACTATTATCAGTGCTTCTCTTCTATTCATAGGGTTTTCAATGACTGACTGTTTCTTGGGATTGGGTTGCCCGGTCCTTCTCCCAAGCCTATAGCACCTGGTGTTCCCAGGCAGTCTCACATCCAAGTACTAACCAGGCCTGACCCTGCTTAGCTTCCGGGATCTGACAAGATCAGACACCACAGTGATACAGCTATAGGGATGCATTAATTACAAATCATTAAATAAAAAGTCTGCACATATTACTATGCCACTGCTATCTCTAATTTTTGGAGAATCCACTGGGCTTTTAAGTACAATTATGCTCATTTAATAAAAATTTGGCTATATAATATATTTGATCACCACCTGTTGACGTTTATCTGTAATTTATCTGGATTTATATTGAATCTTTGGATGAAGATATAGCATCACAATTTATAGATTTTCTATGTAGGCACCATGAGCTAATCTTTTTTTTTTTTTGTGGCCTTGACCCAGTACACTAAAGTAGTTATTTAATTTTCCATCTTTGGAAGGGCTATTTGTATTGGAAACATACTCCTCAGGCAACAGTTAAATGGAAAGCAGACCAGTTAATCATGCAGATTTTCAGAAGTGAATTTACACACCTGGTATTTTATCACCTGGAAATCCTGTTTTCAAGCACTCTTTCTCCTGTACTGGCTTTCTGGCCCTTCACAGTTCTGCCTGAGGAGAAGCTCCTCATGTATGCAGTCTTGCACTCTTTCTTAGAACCTTCATACATACCCACCGTCCTCCCAAATTGCTGATATCATACTTATCAGAAAGGAAGGAATTGGTATGAGAAGCCAGGATAGCCTAAGAGCACCTTCTAACTCTTTTTCCTTTCTTTGCTTAAATTTATGCTGCTGCTCCTGCTGCTTTTCCTTCTCCTTCTCCTTCTCCTTCTCCTTCTTCTTCCTCTTTCTCTTCTTCTGTGCTAGGGAGTTGAATCCAGGGCTTCACACATGCTTGGCTTGAAGCTATCACTGAACTTTACCTCTAGATCACTTTTTATTTTGAGACAGGGTCTCTCTATGTTGCCCAGGTTATCTGTGGCCTCAAATTTATGATCCTCCTGCCTCAGCTTCCTGAGTGTTGGAATTACAGGCGTGTACTACAGTACCTGGCTTTTGTTGTCATTTTTCAGGCCTCAGTTTCTTTGTCATCACAAGTCAAGATGGTCTGAACATTCTGGTGTTTTTCTTCTCTTTTCTTTTTATTTCTTTTTGAGGGGTTTAACCCAGGGCCTCATGCATGCTAAAGTAAGTACTGTGCCAGTTAGATATATTCCCAGCTCCTATTTTAGTTTTTATTTTGAGACAGAGTGAGAACTAAATTGCACAAGCTGCCTCTGACGTTGAACCTGTGATCCTCCTACCTTAGACTACCCAGTTGCTGGGTTACAGACATATGTCCTGATGCCAGCTCTCAGAGCATTCTTGCCTTGTGCTTAGAACTCATATGTTCCGGGAGGAATTCAGGAGGAAAACTCCCTTTGAAAGCTATATAATTTTAACCTTCAGGAGCTTACTAATACCAAATATTGTTTTCCTGTTCTTTTTCCCCCGTTCTACATTGTTTCCCTCATCTTTTTGTGATTTGCACAAGAGATTAAGGATTAGCTTCTTGTTGTTTGCATTTTTGTTGTTGTTGTTAGGTGCCATTGAGTTGAGTCTGACCCTTAGCGCCCCTCATAGAGTTTTCAATGGCTGTTTCAGGATTGCTTTGGGAGTGGATTACCACATCCTTCTCCTGTTTTTGTTTTTGCAGTGCTGAGGGTCAAACCTGGTCCTTAGAGAGCATAGAGTGGCACTCTACCAATTGAGCTAAACCCGTGTCCCCTTGCACTTTACATACCCATAATTATTACTTAATGTCCATCTTCAGAAAACCTCTTTGTGCTAAAATGTCTCTTCACATGCCAAATGGATGGAAGACAAACACAGTGATAGTCTCTGAATGCTGGGTTAAATGTAGGTGACATCCTTCTGGGGCCAAAAAACAATTTAAATGTGTTTCTGCTGCTATGGACCCCATCCCACTTCCTGTGCTTGTATTTTATAGGTTACCATAGCATGTTGTACCTCTCCTGAGGAATTCTGACATGTTTGGTGTGCAACTGATTAATTAATTTGTTCTTTCTAATAAATTGTAAACTACATGAGACAGGGCCATGTGTGTTTTGCTTTCCACTGCATTGGCAGAATGTGGGAAATGTGAATGAATAGATGCTGGCTGAGTTACATAAATGACTGATTGGTTAGAAGTCCTGGCTCACAAATAATAAAGACAAAATTAAAATAGCATTAAAACCAAAGACTTCCACATACCATAGTTTTTAATTGGGTGATCATATAGTTTATCATTCAACCCAAGGTACTGAAAGCAAAAGAGAGCACTATTAATAATCATGCAGAGAGGCCAGGTGTGATGGTGCACTCCTGTAGTCTCAGCCACTGGACAGGTGGAGGCAGGAGGATTGTAAGTTCAAAGACACAGACAACCTGCATAATTTAGGAAGACCTTATCTTAAAATAAAAAATAATAACAGGGATTTGGGGTGCAGCTCAATGGTAAAGTATTTGCAAAGAATGTATGAGTTCCTGGGTTGACACACAAGCAAAAAACAAAACAAACAAACAAACAAAAAACTGGACAGATAGTCCAAACTAAATTTATGAATATTCTGGGCAAGTCAGATCATATATCAACATTATGAAGGCTTTTCACAACAGCTGACAAAGTAAATGTTTTAATTGTTATAGAGCACTGGTACCTAGGATTTTCTGCCCTCAAAATATCGGATATCAATTTGATGAGATATTAATTTGAAATGGTATCAAATGGCTTAAAAAACCATGTACATGGTAAACGGTATCCTTTGCCTAAGGAATTTAAGTGATAATAATAGTGGCATCCTGAGACAAGGTGGGGCCTCTGCAGGCAGGGTTAAAAGGAGGAATAGCAACAGGGAAGAGATACAGGCTTCTGAGTATTGTAATTCTCTTTATAAAATCTCTTTCTTCACTTATTACTATAAATATTCATTTAACTTGATGGTTAAAGTGTTTTCCAGGGGATTTTATAATTTATTATAAAAACTTTTCAAAGAAAAAGTAAAATTAAAATTAAACTATCCCCCTTCAGAAGAATCAATGAAGTCATGATCTATCTGCTTGAATCTAAGATAAAACAAAACACCTTCCAATTAGAATATTGGATTTTAAAACATGTCCAGACTTCCAAGATATTAAAGATGTGAATGGGAAAAAATGTGTGAAACACAATAGATTCCCCAATATGGGACATCTTATTTCAGATTCAAAGCTATATTTTACCTCTGGACATGGTAGATGATTCAGAATTACCCATGAGCAGTCAGTGAATATGCATGGAGCAGCAACAGTAATAGATTGCCATTTGCTGAGGACTTTCTGGGTACTAGGTCCTCTACTAAGCACTTGTGAATGATTTCACCCAATGTTCCCACAATTCCAGGAGGTCTATGGTGATGGTGTTGTCCCCATTTTATAGTTGATGAAATGCTGATTAGAACAATTAAATGATTTGCCCAAGGTTAAGTAACTTGCCCAAGGCTAGTAAGTAGGTGAGGTATCACATTAAGGAAAGTGGAGCACTTATCCACCCTGCCCCCTGCTGATAATGCACAGGGCTGGAAACCCTCAGGACAGCATGGAACAAGGTGTGCAAAGTATGCAGGGTACATGTGGAACCAACAGATGAGAGAATAGTCTAAAACCAAAAACCAGATTGTGTAAAAAAGGCTGAAGTACTTAAGAAGATGGCTTTCTGTAGGGAAACAGCTTCATTAGAGCTCAGAGGGCTTAGAGAGATTTTACTAGTCAAAGCAAAAAGGCAAAGTCTAGACCAGGTACTGGGAGCTGAATAAATGAAAGTATTCATTTGTTTCATGGTAGAAACATAGAATGGGCTTTGTTTTATAACTTTTCCTCATATTGGTTTTCCTACCACCAATGTCTACCTTATTTTTGTAAACACCATAGGTCCTATTTCTGCCATAAACTCTATATGGGATATAAAGGGTGACTTGTTTTATTCTATTTGTAGATTTTTTAAAAATCCACAGAGCTTAATTTTTTGTTGTTTCCTGAGTATGTACAATATTCAGTTAACTTCCGTCAATTTCAGAATATTTCCTTTCTATAGCTGTTAACAAGCCTCAGAAGCTAAGCAGGTTCGGGCCTGGTTAGTACCTGGATGGGAGACCGCCTGGGAACACCAGAAGCTGTAGGCTTGGGAGAAGGACCTGGCAACCGCCTCCCAAAAATCAATCAATCGTTGAAAACCCTATGAACAGCAGAGAAGCACTGACAATAGTGATACCGACTCCAAGGCACCTAACAACAACAACAACAACAACATAGCTGTTAAGGGCTGGGATTTAGCTCAGTTGGTAGAGCTCTGTACTGTAGTCGATGAGGTCCTGAGTTCAATTCTCAGCACCGCAAAAATGGGAGAAGGACCTGGCAATCCACTCCCAAGGCAATCCCTAAACAGTCAGCCATTGAAAACCCTATGAGGGTCGCTATGAGTTGGATACCGACTTGACAGCACCTAACAACAACAATAGCTGTTAAAGACACAGAATTATGTTGCTGGATGTGGTGCTGCATGCCTGTAATCCCAGGAACTCAGAGTCTGAGGCAAGGGGCTCATGTGTTCAAGGCCAGAGGCAGTCTGCCTATGTTACAAAGACCTTGTCTTAAAGTAAAAAGAAAATTGAGTCTGCCAGTACAGCTCAGTGATAGAGCACCAGCCCAGGATTTACAATGACTTGAGTTTACCACTATAGTCCTGAAAAAAAAAAAAAGACACAAAGTTGCATTAACTTTACATTTGCATTGTACAATTAGACAATTTTCTACTTGTCAAAAAGTCAAACATTTTTCTGTGAGCATAGCTTGAAAACTGGCTATAGTTTCCAAAGTATAACCAAGTGTAGTTTAATATTCTCCTTTGCTTACTTTAAGTCAGTGACTGAGGCTTTAAAATATGGACAAAGGGATTGTTATCTTCTATTATAAAAGAAAAAATTCATTACAATTCCAATGAATGTAGTACTATTTGATTTGATTGCCACAGCCTCTCAAATGAATAATCTGATAGAAACTAATTATTACAAAACCAAATTTTTGTTCATTCCATTGTCAGATGTTAAAGAGTATCAATTATGAATTTAAGCTACTCAGATGACTTGTACAGGATAGATAATAGTAAGTCACCTTGGATCTACATACCATCTGAATAGATGGTTGATTGTTTTTCCTTCTTTCTAAGAATTACTTCACTCTAATGAAGTTATAACTTATTATTTTTTAAATTCCTATAGAAATGAGCCCCCGCACATCTGTCAGTTTGACCCCTTTGGGGGCTTGCATGTTGCGATGAGGCTGAGAGCACTGCCAATGTAACTTCAGACATGAGCAAGGTTACCCATGGTGGACAGGTTTTCAGCTGAGCTTCCAGACTAAGACAGACTAGGGAGCAGGACCTGGCGAGCCAGTCCCAAAATAACTAGTCATTGAAAACCCTATGGATAGCAAAGAAACACTGTCAGATATAGTGCCGGAAAAATGAGCCCCCAGGTTCGAAGGCACTCAAAAGACTACTGGGGAAGAGTTGCCTCCTCCAAGTAGAGACTACCGTGATGACGGAAATGGAGTAAAGCCCCAGGGTGCTCAACTTGCTGATGTGGCATGACTCAAAATGAGGAGAAACAACTGGAAACATCCATTAATAATTGGAACATGGAATGTATGTAGTATGAATCTAGGAAAATTAGGAATAGTTAAAAGATAAATGGAGCACATAAACATTGACATTCTAGGCATCAGTGAGCTAAAATGGACTGGCATAGGCCATTTTGAGTCAGACAATCATATGGTCTGCTATGCTTGGAATGATAAACTCAAGAGAAATGGGGTTGCATTCATCATCAAAAAAGACATTTCAAGATCTGTCATGAAATACAATGTTGTCCGTGATAGAATAATATCCATACGCCTACAAGGAAGGCCAGTTAATATGACTATGATTCAAATTTATGCACCCACCACTAAGGCCACAAATGAAGAAAGGGAAGACTTCTATCAGCTTCTGCAATCTGAAATAGATCAAACATGTGATCAAGACATACTGATAATCACTGGTGACTGGAATGCAAAGGTTGGAAACAAAGAAGAAGGCTCAGTAGTTGGAAAATATGGTCTTGGTGACAGAAATGAAGCTGGAGATCGCATGATAGAATTTTGTCAGACCAATGACATTTTCATTACAAATACATTTTTTCAACATCATAAATGGAGACTATACACATGGACTTCACCAGATGAAACATACAGGAATCAAATTGACTACATATGTGGAAAGAGGCGATGGAAAAGCTCTGTACAAAATGTCAAAACAAGACCAGGTGCTGACTGTGGATCAGACCATCAACTTCTCATATGCAAGTTCAAATCAAAGTGAAGCTGAACAAAATTAGAATAAGTATACAAGAGCCATGGTATGACCTTGAGTATATCCCACCTGAGTTCAGAGACCACCTCAAAAATAGGTTTAATGCATTAGACACAAATGATAGGAGACCAGAAGAGTTGTGGCATGACATAAAAGATATCATTCAAGAAGGAAGCAAAAAGTTCTTAAAAAGACAAGAAAAAAAGAAAAGACCAA